>APFE030614723.1:57694-169536 GCA_000404065.3 Pinus taeda
TTCATTCTCTCAAGTATAAGAGAATTTCCATTGCATCCATTTTCGTAACAAGATCATAAGTAAACTCATATCCAAATTTGAAAAATATACTTTAATGAAATTTTGGATATGAAGATTTATTTGATCAAGATTTGATGAGAAAGAATGTTGAATAATGGAGTAGTGTTGTGAGCTAATGACTAGTTGAAACCAAGTTTTAATATGATCTTTCTGCTTGGTTCTCATTAATTGTCATAGCACAAAAATCTTATTGTGGTACTTGTTCAAAATCTTGTATGCACAAGGGATCGTGTGATATACTTGCTAGAAATTCTTCAATTTCTGGCTCTAATGTTTGATCTTCATTGCCTGTGATCCATGACTCATTCACCTCCTCACAAAGATAGCTAGAAGAAAGTTCTAGATTCTCTTCCTGTGGATCATCTTCATGGATGTTTTGTTGCTCTTCTATCCTTTGACATAAAGATTCAACCCTAGTGAGCATTCTAAATTTAGGGCAAGGACTTGAAAATAGTTTTGTGGTAGCATACCCTCCTTCTCTAAATGATTTCTTTAACAACATTCTTTAGATCTTGTCTTGCAAATGGATTTTGTAGTTATTTTTTTATTTTATGTTTTTGTTGGGGGGGTTTGTTTTGGGAAGTCTACTTCTAGAATCTCTATTTCTAAGCATAAAGAAACATAACTAAGAGAAATGTATACTAACTAAATTTTTTAGTGTTTTTGTTTATCTTCTATTTGACTATGTTGATAATTACCTCCCCGGCAACGGCGCAAAAATGTTGGGCTAATTTATTGACTAAATTAACACAAGTATTTAATTATCAATCCGGGTTTGTAAAACTTGGAGGCAAATCCACTGTATATGGACATCAGATATAATCAAGTTTAGAAGATAAAATTTGGAGATTTAAAAAAGTACATATTACAAATATAAACCTATTTTAACAATTTCTACTTCATTTATGTAATATATGAGGGAAGAGGCTCCTAACTTAGGAGAACCAGGTTGTTCTTCCCTACAATACTACTTTCATGAAGATAAATCTAAGAGCACTATCTAACAATGGCTTATGATACAGAAGATGTAAAAGAAGAGGCTCCTAACTAAGGAGGTCCAAATTGTCCTTCTTCACAATCCTACTACATCACAATCACCATTGCTTCAAACCAGAAATTCATAAATAACTTCAAATGGGAAATGGAGAATGAAAGTCAGTTTTAGTTCAAGATCAAATAGAAGGAGAATTTAACTTAAATTCCTTTGTGTTCCTTCATATGTAGATTAGAATTAAACCAATACTCATTCAACAATCATCACACATCTAAATACATTTGAAACAAAAACTAGTCTATGAAAACTATGAAAATTGAACCAAGAAGTGTACTTAGCTTGGTGTGGGGGCCCTCCACCTTTGCCTTGCACACTTGAAGAAATCTCAGCTACATCAACTTCAGTAAATAAACCAAGCATGAACAACAAATTGGAATGAAACAAGTTCTTCAATTAGCTCCCAACTCAAATTATACAACAGTTACATACAAATTCCATTCCTCCCAAAAGCCATCAAATTCTTGGCTTTAAATAGAGGTTTAATGAAACAAACTAATCTATATTATCTCTAACACTCATATCTACTAATATCCACCTATCTAAGTCGAACTCATCCAATTCATCCCAAGAAATATGGTCAATCCCATAAAATCTCAAAACTGCCCTATTTCCTAGGGATTTTCTCGTGACTAGTCATGTTTGACCCGCCTTGACCGGGCCTAATAAAGTTTGTTCTGGCCGAACCAAGTGGAGTTGGCTTAGTCCTAGTTCCCAAGCTATCCATCCATGCATCAAACTCGAGCCCAAGTGTCCTGCAAACATGTCATCCACATAGCTATTACGGGAATTTTTGATTCAGTCCAAAATTGCACTTGAAACTCAATTTTCATAAAAACTTCTAGAAATTGCAAAATTAAAATTAAAAACCTGAATATGCATAAAATACATCAAAATGAGATGGATGTGATGGAAAATGGATGGAAAATATAAGGATTAAGTAGGTTTCCCTAAGCAAAAATAGACCAAAACTTAGGGCCAACAACTCCAAAGTCACTTGGAGGTCATCTATATTATGTCATGTTTATAGATGATAACTCCAGGAAAACTTGGGTTTACTTAATGAAATCCAAGGATGAAGTATTTATAAAATTTAAAGAATCCAAAGATGAGTTAGAGAACCTTACAGAAAGGAGAATTAAGATATTAAGATATGGCAACGAAGGAGAATATACTTTCAAAGAAATTATAGCCTTCTATAAGGAGTCTGGTATTAAGAGGGAGTTGATAATCCCATATAATCTCGAGCAAAATGGAGTTGCAGAATGAAAGAATCGGTCCATTCAAGAAAGTGTAAAAGCAACACTACATGATCAAGATTTGCCAAAATTCCTCTAGGGTGAAACAACAAAGACAATTGTATGCATACAAAATCGAAGTCCCCAAATTTCACTAGATAAATTGACTCTTGAAGAAGTATTCATTGGGAAGAAACCAAGTGTAGATCATATTTGAATTTTTGGTTGTCCTGTTTATATTCATATAATGAAGGACAAAAGAAAGAAGTTGGATCCATCAGGGACGAAGGGAACATTTGTTGGCTATAGTAATTCCTCTAAGGCCTATAGGATCTACATAAAAGAAGGACATCGAATAAAATTCAATCGAGATGTGATATTTGAAGAAAGTATTGCATTCAAGAAATCAAAAGATCTCTCTATGGACTTTGATGATGAAGAACTTCCAGTATTTGAAGAGGAAGTTACTAAGGAGGAATAAGAATCGAATAATGAAGATGAAGGTCCTAGTGAACCTATACAACATGTGGTAATCCATGATATTAGAAAGAGACCTAATTGATTGAAATCCACCCTATTAGATGTAGAGGCTCATGGAGCAGCTAAAGGCACATTTAGAGAAAGTAAGAGCCCAAAAGATATTCAAGGTATGCAACATATATGAAAAAGTTAATAGAAGCAGAGCCATCCAATTTTGAGGAAGTTTTCAATCATCAAGAATGGAAATATGCTATGAACGAAGAATACCAATCGATAATGAAGAATGGGGTATGGGAGATCGTACATAGGCTTGAAGACAAGTCTGTGGTAACTTCCAAGTAGTTGTACAAGCTTAAACATGTGGAAAATGGAGGGATTGACAAGTATAAGGCAATATTTGTGGCTAGGAGCTTCTCTCAACAAGAAGGCATCAATTATGAAGAGACATTTTCTCCAACAACAAGGTATACAACTATTTGATCATTGGTCTCTTTGAAAGCATTGATGAGATGGAATATACATCAAATGGATGTTAAGACTACATTCCTGAATGACACAATTGATGAGGAATTCTATACAGAGAAACCCTCGTGATTAGAAGTCAAAGATAGAGAGTTATATGTTTACAAGTTGAATAAGGAATTATATGGCCTTAAGTAGGAACCAAGGGCATTGCATGCAAGGATGGATGAATACCTTCAAATATTGGGCTTCACAAAAGTTTTGTTGGTATGAACTTTTATTTCAAGGTTGTAAAGGGTGAGCCTATAATCATTCTTCTGTATGTGGATGATCTTCTCTTGAAAGGTGTGGGAAGTCAAATCAAAAAATGCAAGAAACAGCTAGCAACAAAATTCGATATGAAGGATCTTGGGCTAATTCACTATTATTTGGGACTAGAAGTCTAGCAGAGACCTGATGAGATCTATCTAGGTCAAGGGAATTATGTGATCAAGATGTTGAAGAGGTTTGACATGAAGGATTGAAAACCAATGACAACCCCAATGATCACAAACTTGAGAAGACTAAGGTGTTATGGGTCTAGCCTAGTGGATCCAACCAGGTACAGAAAATTGATTGGCTCACTTATGTACTTGGTGAATACTCTACTAGACATATGTTTTGCAGTGATTTTTCTTAGTCAATTCCAAGTGGACCCAAAGCATGATCGTTGGATAATGGCCAAGCACATTCTGAGATATTTTCAAGGAACAATCCACTACTGCCTGAGATATGAAAGGAGGAATAATGTCCACTTGATTGGATATATAGATTCTAACTGGGGAGGTAGTGAGAAAGATGGAAGGAACACTACAGGAGGATGTTTTAGTTTGGGATCCTCCATGATACCATGGATGAGCAGAAAGTAAGATATAGTTTCTTTGAGTAGTGCTGAGGATGAATATATGGCAACCTATGAAGGGAGAAGAGAAGTTGTTTGGTTGAAGAAGCTCCTGTTTGACTTATTTGAAGGACCAACGGACCTTATAGTGATACATTGTGATAACACTAGTTGTATAAGATTGTTTGAAGACCCAATGTTTCATGGAAATACAAAGCATATAAACAACAAGTATCGATACATTCAGAAGACAGTACAAGATGGTGTGCTGCAACTACAGTATATATCCACCGATGAGTAGGTAGCTGGCATGTTGATAAAATATCTTCCTAATAATAAGCTTGTGTATCTGAGAAACAAGATTGATTTGGTTGATATATCCTCCCTGGTTGAGAGGGAGAGATAGGCACATCATTATTTTCTTCACTTAGGAAGATAGAATGGAGGATTGGGTAAGAATCTGGCATCCGATACTCTTTGAGGATGAGGTAGGGCATCCAAGATAAGCGTAGTCAAGGACAAATATTCTTTGAGGCCTAGCTATCCAAGATAATAATAGTCCAAGGAAGTACGTACTTTGTGAACACCCGAGTGGGGTATGTGCCTTGAGAGACAATGATGATGGTGTCTATAAATCATTGGTCTCACCATCATTGTGCTCTGATCTTGTTGAGAGATAGAGTTGTTAGTCAAGGCATTACTATATGACAATGCTGGTTGTTATGATGTTAAACAAATGGGTTACCAATAAAACTCTTCTTATGAGATCTATTCAGATTGAGAGTGTAATGTACCATTTATGAATACCTCCATAGTTAAGAGGGAGTGTTGAAAAATGTGTAACTAGGTTCGATATTCATAAATATGAAATGTACTTTTGAATCTTGTATATTTTAAAATGAAAGAAAATTTATTATTATTATTATTATTGGAGCATGGATTTCATGCTCAAGGTATTTATTTTAGAGGTCAAGCATATATTGAGTGTTTCTAGGGTTTGTCCTAGGTCAAGAAGTCAAAAGAGTCATTGTCATAAGTTGAAGACCCTGTTGAGCACATTGTAACTTGTAAAGAAAATTATTTTTGTCATTAAAAGTGTAAAAATACCCTTCAAAACCAAGTTGGCCTAGCAGTTGGAAAGTCAATCTATTTTGAGGAGCCACGTCCACCTTAGGAAGGTTGTAGAAAGAAGGGAACTTGAACTCCTTGGAATACATTCATATCTCTCTCATTCAAGTGAAAAGGGAAGATGAATAAGGCAACGAAGAAGGAAGAGTACGAAGAAGATTTGTTTCTGGGATAATTCTCTCACACACGTGCGAAGAAGGAAGCTAGGGTTTTTTGCTTCAAGGTTGAAATTCTCTGTCTACTGGAAGAGGATCAAAATTGTTGGAAGAAGGAATCAATAGGTCACCTTCTAGCCCTAGACAAGGAAGCAAGGAAATAAAAGTTGTTGGGAGGCCTTGGAAGGCTAATTTTTATCACATGTGTGGAAGCAAGAACAATTGTCGGGGGCTGAAATTTTGAAGTTGGAGGTTGAAGTTGTGCTACTGGAAGAGATTTGATTGGGTTTGACGTAGAAAAAGGAAACACATCATTAGGAAAGGTTGGACTTGGACTTGGAGGGTATTGGTATTGGTCTAGAGGTCTTGGAATTCATCAATTAAAGAATCTATAAGAAGAGAAGAAATTTACGGTTTTTCCTCTCAAGTGGAGAGGTTTTGGCCTTGACTTGCAACCTACATTATGTGTTCTTGTGTACTATTGTCTTGTTTTCATAGTTGTTTTATGATATTTGAATATAATAATGATTGAATAAGGTAATAAGTAAAAATACATCACAATAAGTTATCAGAGAAAGATAAATCATCCTCACTATTTCCCTATAGATTTCTCAACGGTTCTTAGCAAAATGACCATATTGGTGACACATTTTACACTTGAAGGGAAAATGTTCATAATCAACCAGTTGTTAAAAGGTCCAGTAGTCAAGGGTAAGTTGAGTGTCTTCAAGTAAGCCTTTCTCAAGATTAACTTTGGCACAAATTCAAGCACAATATTGAAGCTTATTGTGAGGTTCAACATGGTTGATGTATTTTCTCAATGCATCACCAATACTTTTGATTGTATATGTCATTCCAACAGTGTAAGAGAAAATAGGGAAGGTGAAACCAAATAGGGACAATGGATGGTAATATCATTCTCTAGATTAAAATATGGAGTTTGATGATTGCGATACATACTTAAAGAACCCATGAAGTAGGGTTTGCTTCGCTTTAGGAGGATGCTTGTCTCTACATTTAGGACAAAAAAATACTTAATGACTCTTGTTCCTTCATGAGTTTTTGTTGAAATTTTAAAGAGTCCAGTTGTTTGGTAACAGTATTCATTATATCAATTTTCATATTTTCCATTTTATTTTCTAGTCCAATAAACATTGCATCAGTAGATTCAATTTTTCTATTTCTATTTCGAGTTCCTCTACCGGATCTATACTGATTCCTAGAAAATGTCCTGCATAATTCACAAATTTGTTCAAAAGTTTGCTGAGAAATATCACCTTGTCCTAACATATTTAAATTATTTCTAGCACTATCAATAAGTCCTCTTAAGAACAAGGTTATAATAGTATTAGAATCAAGCTTAAGTTTCGACCTTTGTAGTTTTGTCCTCCTTTTCTTCAAATAAGAAAGTGAATAACCATAGACGCATAAGGAAAATGAGAGTTATACCTTGAAGAGAGGCCTTCGAGTTTTTTCAATCTAGCTCTTCCCCCGAATCTCGATTGTCTAAGTGGTGTTCTGCCCTTTAGCCACATGGCCCTATACCTTGATTAACCCTAATGCGCTATCACTACATGGAAATAATATTAGTGATAACACACCAATTTTCTAAATCTTGCCACTATATACTCCAGCCCCTCCAAATCCCCCTAACTATAAAGTTCTTACAAATCCCAGTACTGTTTGAGTGTTGCAAGCAACGACCCCGCTTGTTACCCACTAATATCCAACCAATGACTCACCTCCTATGACCTGTCCATTGTTGTCCTCCCCTCACACCGAATCCAAGGCTTGCCACCCCTTCGACCTCCCACTCCAACAAAGATTGCTTCATCCTGAATCTAGTGTTTAATGGCTGCATCAAATCGTTTAGAAAAAAATACCATCAAAGCACCTCTCGATGTCCTAGAGTCTTCCCAGACTTACATATGAATGAGGGAAAATATAAACCCTCGAACTAATGCTCCAGGATTATAGGAAATATAAAGAGAAGGCCAAAGGCTATTGTAGCCTTTAACTCCGTGAAATTATGCTTAGAAAAAAAAAGCAAGATGTTAAATAAAAAATGAGCCTAATGGGCCTACCAACATGCCTAGTATCATTCTCTAGTTCCCAAAACACCATGCAACGGAATGCTTGCTTCGACCTAGCCACTAAAGCACCATAATCTACCACCAGAATCATCTACAACACCCAAAGACAAATCTACAGTATCAAGAAAATTGGAGGTGAACCCATAATTAAAGAAAATGAAACCTAACCATAATACTAGTCTTAGAAACTTTACCAGAGGTCTGAAGACTGACGTGCTGCCAAATTTTGCTTCTCCCACACCCAAGCCCCACTTCTCATACTCTGGAAAAACCACGAATATGCAGAAGACAGACTCGGGAGGAAGGGGGGGGGGGGCTCTTTCCTAGGTCCAAAAATCCACTTGATATGAGATGGTAAGATGAATTTGTTGTCCCTACAATAGTATGTTTTAATTCCTTTCCAAACATTCACAACTCGAGGAGAAGGGAATGACATTGAAAAAATCTTCTCTGCATAACTTGACTAGAAACTTCTACTGCCACCTTCACTCCCATCCTCAAGCTCTGCCAATGTCGCCCTTCAGACTATACACTTCTATATACTTTCCCTCCCATCTTTAGAAGAATATCCAAACTCTTACAACACAACGAATGTTTGACATGCCTCACTAATCACCTTGCCATGTGGATGGGGATAGCAGGCCCCCTTCGTCACTTCCATGCCGTCGGTATTCATCCCCATCGGGGTAGTTAAAATTAATCCTATGTTACACAAAATAATGATTATTGGAAATTCCAACTTTAAAATAATTCAAAGTTATGGAGATATTTGCACTTCATAAAATTGTATGAAAACATGCCATTTTAACAAACTATGTATAGTTTTAATATGGACTATAAACTAAATCCATATTTGTCTTTTATACTTAGAAAAGATAAAAATAAAAATATTAAATATGAATATTGGATTACACAATATCATAACCTAAATCTCTACAAATGACTTGAAAAATAGATGAGATAAATTGTATCCATTTAATTTGGTGTATAATTATAAATAATGCTAATGTATATTTAATCTTTTGATAAGTTCAGGGATGTATCATTTATTATTAAAATTAAAATAATATATATAAATATAAATAATTATATATATATATATATAAATTTATATAGATAGATAACTTATTAGTATATAGATGTTACGTCAACATAAAGCAAGTATACTTTTAATAATTTATTTGACTTTAAAGATGTAAAAAATGATGTATTATTATTATTTTTATTTTTTAAATCGATATTTTCTATTAATTCATCATAAGAGTACATCGTGGTAATATTATAGGTAACATGCTCTTGGACTCATTCCTACCGTATTTGTTGGTCAGGAGATAGTGACAAAAACAAAAAGACAACAACAAGAGAAAGCTAAGTAGCCTCATGCCGATTGCTGACATTAACCAAAAGAGCCCCAAGAGCCAAAAAAACCAATAACAATTTTTAGTCAGTAACATTACTCACACCAGGAGCATCCATAAATATGAAATGTACTTTTGAATCTTGTATATTTTAAAATGAAAGAAAATCTTGTAACTAGGTTCGGTATTCATAAATATGAAATGTACTTTTGAATCTTGTATATTTTAAAATGAAAGAATATTTATTATTATTATTATTATTGGAGCATGGATTTCATGCTCAAGGTATTTATTTTAGAGGTCAAGCATATATTGAGTGCTTCTAGGGTTTGTCCTAGGTCAAGAAGTCAAAAGAGTCATTGTCATAAGTTGAAGACCTCGTCAAGCACATTGTAACTTGTAAAGAACAATATTTTTGTCATTAAATTGTAAAAATACCCTTCAAAACCAAGTTGGCCTGGCAGTTGGAAAGTCAACCTATTTTGAGGAGCCACGTCCACCTTAGGAAGGTTGTATAAATAAGGGAACTTGAACTCCTTGGAATACATTCATATCTCTCTCATTCAAGTGAAAAGGGAAGATGAATAAGGCAACAAAGAAGGAAGAGGACGAAGAAGATTTGTTTCTGGGATAATTCTCTCACACATTTGCGAAGAAGGAAGCTAGGGTTTTTTGCTTCGAGGTTGAAATTCTCTATCTACTGGAAGAGGATCAAAATTGTTGGAAGAAGGACTCAATAGGTCACCTTCTAGCCCTAGACAAGGAAGCAAGGAAAGAAAATTTATTGGGAGGTCTTGGAAGGCTAATTTTTATCACATGTGTGGAAGCAAGAACAAGTGTCGGGGGCTGAAATTTTGAAGTTGGAGGTCGAAGTTGTGCTACTGGAAGAGATTTGATTGGGTTTGACTTAGACAAAGGAAACAAATCATTAGGAAAGGTTGGACTTGGTCTTGGAGGGTATTGGTATTGGTCTAGAGGTCTTGGAATTCATCAATTAAAGAATCTATAAGAAGAGAAGAAATTTACGGTTTTTTCCTCTCAAGTGGAGAGGTTTTGGCCTTGACTTGCAACCTACATTATGTGTTCTTGTGTACTATTGTCTTGTTTTCGTAGTTGTTTTATGATATTTGAACATAATAATAATTGAATAAGGTAATAAGTAAAAATACATCACAATAAGTTATCGAAGAAAGATAAATCTTCCTAACTATTTCCCTATAGATTTCTCAACAGTTCTTAGCAAAATGACCATATTGGTGACACATTTTACACTTGAATGGAAAATGTTCATAATCAACCAGTTGTTAAAAGGTCCAGTAGTCAAGGGTAAGTTGAGTGTCTTCAAGCAAGCCTTTCTCAAGATTAACTTTGACACAAATTCAAGCACAATATTGAAGCTTATTGTGAGGTTCAACATGGTTGATGTATTTTCTCAATGCATCACCAATACTTTTGATTGTATATGTCATTCCAACAGTGTAAGAGAAAATAGGGAAGGTGAACCCAAATAGGGACAATGGATGGTAATATCATTCTCTAGATTAAAATATGGAGTTTGATGATTGCGATACATACTTAAAAAACCCATGAAGTAGGGTTTGCTTCAAAGTATATGGTCTGTGTCCTCCTTTTCTTCAAATAAGAAAGTGAATAACCATAGACGCATAAGGAAAATGAGAGTTATACCTTGAAGAGAGGCCTTCGAGTTTTTTAAATCTAGATGGACACAACTCATGGGGATGGCCATATCCTTTTTAATTTTCTAATCAATTTGTTCTTTGCAAGGCAAAGAGACAAATTTTGAGAATACTCACTCCTACCAGATTTGTTGGCCAAAAGATAGTATAAAAACCACATTAACAAAATACAAGACAAACTAGAAGATCACATGTAGATAACCCAAAGAGACCAAAAAACCCCTAGGATCTAAATACAACCAATGATCATCCCTGGTCCAAGGAATTAACCAGAGTTGGATTGTTCTGATCGGTGCTTGGTGATGGAAGAGGAGTGAAAGCATAATTCACATGTCCTTCCATATGTTCTAATCGACCTTCCAACTGATCCAATTTTTCATAGATCATCCTTTGTCCTCGCTGAAGAGTGGCCAATCGATCTTGCATATGCCATTGGTTACGTTGCATGTCATTCATGAAACCAATGATCTGATTCTTGTCATTGTTTCGATCATGTCCAAGTTGGTCTAAGAGTAGAGTGACGTGTTGAAGATGGATTTCCATAGAATCAAAGGGAGGTGGTAGTTGAATTCTGCTAGGGGACTATGCTAGATTCAGGTCTAGCTCTTCCCCTGAATCTCGATTGTCTATGTGGTGTTCTGCCCTTTAGCCACATGGCCCTATACCTTGATTAACCCTAATGCGATATCACTACATGGAAATAATATTAGTGATAACACACCCATTTTCTAAGTCTTGCCACTATATACTCCAGCCCCTCCAAATCCCCCTAACTAGAAAGTCCTTACAAATCCCAGTGCTGTTTGAGTGTTGCAAGCAACGACCCCACTTGTTACCCACTAATATCCAACCAATGACTCACCTCCTCTGACCTGTCCATTGTTGTCCTCCCCTCACACCGACTCCAAGGCTTGCCACCCCTTCGACCTCCCACTGCAACAAAGATTGCTTCATCCTAAATCTAGTGTTTAATGGCTGCATCAAATCGTTTAGAAAACAAGACCATTGAAGCACCTCTCGATGTCCTAGAGTCTTCCCAGACTTACATATGAATGAGGGAAAATATAAACCCTCGAACTAATGCTCCAAGATTCTAGGAAATATAAAGAGAAGGCCAAAGGCTATTGTAGCCTTTAACTCCCTGAAATTATGCTTAAAAAAAAAGCAAGATGTTAAATAAAAAATGAGCCCAATGGGCCTACAAACATGCCTAGTATCATTCTCCAGTTCCCAAAACACCATGCAACAGAATTCTTGCTTCGACCTAGCCACCAACGCACCATAATCTACCCCCAGAATCATCTACGACACCCAAAGACAAACCTACAGTATCAAGAAAATTGGAGGCGAACCCATAATTAAATAAAATGAAACCCAACCATAATACTAGTCTTAGAAACTTTACCAGAGGTCTAAAGATTGATGTGCTGCCCAATTTTGCTTCTCCCACACCCAAGCCTCGCTTCTCATACTCTGGAAAAACCACGGAGATGCAAAAGACAGACTCGGGAGGAAGGGTGAGAGGGGGGGGGCTCTTGCTTAGGTCCCAAAATCCACTTGATATGAGATGGTAAGGTGAATTTATTGTCCCTACAATAGTCTGTTTTAATTCCTTTCCAAACATTCACAACTCAAGGATCAGGGAATGACACTGAAAAAATTCTTCTCTGCGCAACTTGACTAGAAACTTCTACTGCCACCTTCACTCCCATCCTCAAGCTCTGCCAATGTCGCCCTTCAGACTATACACTTCTATATACTTTCCCTCCCATCTTTAGAAGAATATCCAAACTCTTACAACACAACGCGTGTTTGACATGCCTCAATAATCACCTTGCCATGTGGATGGGGATAGCAGGCCCCCTTCGTCACTTCCATGTCGTCGGTATTCAACCCCATCAGGGTAGTTAAAATTAATCCTATGTTACACAAAATAACAATTATTGGAAATTCCAACTTTAAAATAATTCAAGGTTATGATGAAGATATTTGCACTTCATAAAATTGTATGAAAACATGCCATTTTAACAAACTATGTATAGTTTTAATATGGACTCTAAACTAAATCCATATTTGTCTTTTATAATTAGAAAATATAAAAGTAAAAATATTAAATATGAATATTGGATTACACAATATCATAACCTAAATCTCTACAAATGACTTGATAAAATAGATGAGTATTAAATTGTTTATCCATTTATATTTGTGTATTATTATAAATCATTGCTAGATGTATATTTTATCTTTTCGATAAGTTTTGGGATTTATCATTTATTATATATAAAATTAATGTTATATCTATATATAATATATATATATATATATTATATATATATATATATATATATATAATATAAATTTTATATAGATAGATAATTTATTAGTATAAAGATTTAACTGTGCATACATAAATCAAGGATACTTTTAATAATTTATTTTATTTTAAAGTGTAAAAATTTTGGTAAATTTTATTATTATTATTATTATTTTTATTTTTTAAATCGATATTTTCTATTAATTCATCATAAGAGTACATCGTGGTAATATTATAGGTAACATGCTCTTGGACTCATTCCTACCGTATTTGTTGGTCAGGAGATAGTGACAAAAACAAAAAGACAACAACAAGAGAAAGCTAAGTAGCCTCATGCCGATTGATGACATTAACCAAAAGAGCCCCAAGGGCCAAAAAAACCAATAACCATTTTTAGTCAGTAACATTACTCAGACCAGGAGCATCCATTTCATTGCCAAGTGACGAAGGAGGATGGAAGGCCTCATGCACGTGGGCTTCCATATGTGCCAAATTATCTTCCATGCAAGCTCATCTATCTTGGATTCATTATGCCTTTGTCAGAGGGAAACCAACCTATTCATCACGTGCCACTGGTTGTGCTAAAGATCATTCATGAAGGAAATGACCTCAGTGCAGTCATCGTGTAAGTCACAAACTAATTGTTCCACCAATAGTGTAACCTGACACAATTGAGCTTCGAGATAATCAAATGGAGGGGGTAATTTGACTCTTCCTGGAGAGTTGGTAGGTTGTTGGTCTATCTCCTCCCCAATGTCCCGATGTTCCACATGATGCACAATGCTAAGACCTTAAGAGCTAGCACCCCTACGAGCATGTCCCCTTAGTGTTGCATTGCATGCCAACCTACACACTCACCCAAATTCAACTGAGGCTCATCTTAAGTAGACCAACAATTATGAGCGACCCTATGAGCCCCTTTTGAAAAAGCACCAACCCAAAACCTTCAAGTCAAGATAGCAAGAGAACTACATAAAGGACTCCCTTCCAACCGCTAAACTAGGTGAAACCCTCTGCTACCTACACCATACCATCTTAACCCCAGACATGACAACTACCCATCCTCCTTACGTGCTGGGAAATTCCCAGACCTTACGGCCCAAAGGCACCACCCTATGCCTCTTGACCAACCATTACACTAAATCCCCAAGGGAGAATTACACCTAATGTAGTTACCATACACTTCAAGGGGGTTACCAAAACCTTTTGCAATCATTGTAGTGAACACCTAGCATGATCTAGTGGATATTGGTGGCCACCCGCCTATTTCACTTGGACCCCCATCGTTTTTTATTTTCAGTTTCCTAAATGGTAGCAAAACTTACTATTTTTGGTAGTTTTTTGGGTCCTAAACTTCTGGAGTCATTTTGAAGGATTAAAAGACATTTTTAGGGAAAAAAAGAGACTAGAAAATTCTCAATCTTAATTAAAAATTTGTTTTCGGCCTCCTCTTTGAGATCTTCAAAACGAGGTATTATGATAGCCAAACGAAGATCGTATGCCAAAGTTATGACCCCGAGAAGTTGATGTACCAATTTATCCAAATAAGGCCCACAATTTTGGCGCTTCATCTCCCAGGGTTAGGTTTTTGGATGTTTAGGGTTTTCCATTGTTCCTCAATAATAAATAGGCCTTTGAGCCTCATTGTAACACAATTTAGAGGCATGTAGCCACCACATCTCTTCTCAGAGATAAGCTACCATCACCCGAACTAGTTTATTTCCATTTTGTACATAAGCATATTTCTGTTCTTTGATATTAATGAAATGAAGTGTTATTTTTGTTGCAATGCTATATTTATGGTTATATCTATATTTTGTTGCATTCCTATTTAAGTTCGGATCAGTGGTATTAGAGCGGTATGCTCTTTCTTTGTTTTTCTTTGCATGTCCCCAACGAGGTCAGGGTATAAGGATTTAGGGCTCGAAATGGTTGAACCTTTGCAAGTCTAGCCTCACAATCTTGATCGCATCCCATGGCGGAAGAAAATAAAGACGAGGGGGCAAGAGATCCTTTCAAAATATTGCTCGAAGAAGCCCTCAAGCGACATAGGAATGCGATGATGGACAACTTTTCCCAGTTCCTTCGGTGACTACCCACAGGCGATGTATCTCCTTCTAGCAGCCGCTTTGGAAGTTCCACACCCTTTAAGGTACAAGATAATTTTGACATCCCCATATTTGAAAGTCAGATAGATCCAAATGCCATAGATAAATGGTTAAATCTACTAGAATTATGTTTTTCGGTTCATGATTTTTCCAACGGGGAAAAGATTACTTTTGAAGTCCTCAAAGTCGCTTCCCACTTTAAGGATTGGGCAAACCTACTGTGAAAAGAGGGATGAGAGTGCGCCCTCACTTGGATTTCTTTCTGGGATGCCATTAGGGAGTTGTATTACCCTATTAGGAGCTATGACGATAAATACATAAAGTGGACCAAGTTGTGGCAAGGAAGGGAACAAGACGTGTCGGAGTTCACAAATAGTTTTCATAGCCTTCCAAAAAGTTGCGTATCAAGGATTCTGAGAGACATTTGGTACTCAAGTACCACGGTTATCTACACAAGTACATCTAGGGCAAGATGGAGTTCCTGAACATCTCCTCGCTTGACGTGTCTAATCGATACACTATTAAGATTGAACAAAAATTTAAACAGAAGAAGCGATACTTTGGATTTGCAAATATGAAGTAAAGGAAAGGCGCCCCCAAACTGCAGAACAAAGGACAAAGCCAAGGCGGGGTGACCCAGGACAACTCGTCAAAGCCGCAAGCAAAGAACAACACCACGAAGACAAAGAAGGACATAAGAAAATGTCATGAGTTCCATAAGAGCCCACTCACAACACAAGTGAGTGTCAGGCCAAGAAGTCACTAGTGGCCGAGATGAAGGCTTCCAGATCAGATGCATGTTCTGACTCTAAGTCAGAACCCGACAACGAGAATGACAAAGGGAAGCATATTATTGATGTAGAACCCAGTGCCACCATTTCCACTAGCAAGATCTAGAAGAATGAGCCCAAAGATCCAGATGAGGGGGATCGCCTCTTCCACTCACAGATGTGGGTGAAGGGTTCTCCACTGCAGTTCATTTTCGACAACGTGAGCCAAAATAACCTTATTTCAGCAGAAGCTGTGAAGTGGCTCGACCTACTGACCACAACACACCTGCAACCGTACACCATCGGGTGGCTTCACCAAGGACGATATCTCCATGTCAGCCAACAATGTCGCCTTACCTACAACACCAAGCCCTTCACGGATGAGGTACTGCGTGATGTTGCTCGTCTTGAAGTTTGTGATGTATTATTAGGAAAACCATACTTGTGGAAGTGACATGTTGTGTATGAGTCTAGGCCTCATGCCATTATTATTACTTTGGGCAATAAGTTGTATAGGATACTAGAGGTAGCACCACCTACCACCCTCTCTTTGATCACTATGAAGCAATGCAGTAATATAATTTCCCAAATCGAGAAATTTGTTTTCCTTATGATTCACCCTTAGGGCAAGATGAATATTATGGCCATGACCTCTAGACAGGGTTCCTCTGCATGAAAAAAATAGATGGACAATGTCGTGGAGGAGTACACGAACATTTTCACCTCACCTATAGGGGTACCTCTACATTATCAGGTCAAGCACTCCATCAATCTGACCTCGGGTGCGCCACTACCCAATGGATCAATCTATCGACGCTATGTTATAGAGAATGATGAAATCAAGAGGGAGATTCAGGAGTTGTTGTAGAAAGGGCGTATCAGGCCAAATTCATCACCTTGTGGGAGCTCGATCATGTTGGTAAAAAAGAAGGATGGGACTTGGAGACTCTGTATTCACTATTGGGCACTGAACAAGACCATTGTCTAGAATAGGTATCCAATCCCACATGTTGATGAGCTTCTGGACCAGATCAATGAGGGAAAATATTTAAGCAAGATTGACTTGAAGTCTGCTTATCACCAGGTACCAATCGAACCCTCTAATGTGTGGAAGATTGTCTTCAAATCCAAGGAGGGCCTTTTCGAATGGCTGGTCATGCATTTTGGGTTGATGAATTCCCCTGTAACCTTCATGAGGTTGATGGATGACATCTTGCAACCCTTCACAAACTCATTCGTGGTGGTTTATTTGGATGACATCTTGATCTTTAGCCAGAGTTGGGAAGAGCACCCCACCATATTCGACAGGTCTTCCAAACCCTGCGACAACACAAGTTGTGTGCCAGTTTGGAGAAATGCAATTTTTGGTATGACCCAGGTTCAATATCTGGGGTACATCATTGATGAGCAGGGTGTGCATGTGGACCCAACCAAGTTACAAGTCATTCGGGATTGGCCAACTCTAGCCACTCTAACATATCTCCACATCTTTCTGCATATTGCCAATTTCTACCACAGGTTCGTGTTGGGGTTCTCTCATATCACTTGGCCTTTAAGTCAAGTCACCAAGGGTGAAGCAGAAGAAAATTTCTTTTAGTCTGAATCCAAATAGAAGGCATTTGCTGAGTTGAAGCATTGCCTCTACTCTGCACCAATACTCACATTACCAGACCTACAACAACCATTTGAGATCGAGACAAATTCCTCCAACTATGTTATTGGTGTAGTTCTTAGTCAGCGGGGGCATCTAGTGGCATATCATAGTGATACACTTTTAGACATAGTCCGAAAGTAACCCACTTATGACAAGGAGATGTATTCCATTTTGCAGGCCTGCCAAGAATGGAAGCATTACATTATAGGGAAGGAAATGATCATCCACACAGACCACCAACCCTTGTAGTTCATATAGACACAAGGGAAGTTGCATAATGATTTCCATTAGAAATGGTCCACATACCTGAAACAGTTCCATTTGAACATTAAGTACAAGAAGGGAATCACCAATAATGTTGTAGATGGCCTCAACCAACCACCGGTCATGGTGCTGACCACTGCGCTCGACTCTTGTGGGCATGAGACTTCGGGGTGGCTGCATATTTACGAGAGCGATCCATAATTCAACAACACATAACATACACTCCTGGAAGACAAGCAAGTCCCAAATTTTCGCCTCCAAGATGCACTGTTATGACACCTGGGACACCTCTGTTTTCCTTCAAGCAAGCATGCCAAGATGATTTGGGAGGTGCACTACAGTCAGGTCACTGCACATTTCAGAGTAGAGAAAATGGTTGAAGTGTTGCAAAAGTATTTTTATTGGACGATCCATTGACAGGACGTTGGGAAGTACATCAGATCCTGCACTGACTATGCCATTGCCAAACCAACCATCAAGAAGAAAGGCCTATACAGTCCTCTTATGACTCTTAGTTGGCCTTGGGAATCCATCTCCATGGATTACATGTTGGTCCTTCCTTCTACTAAGCATGAAAACGACTGAATTTTCGTGGTTGCCGATAGATTCTCTAAGATGGCCATTCTAGCGGCCTGCAAGAAGTGTATCACAACACAAGCCACTGCTAAGACATTTTTTGAATGAGTGTGGGTACATTTTTGGATCCCATAGTCGATTATCTTAGATCAGGATATTAGGTTCCTGAGTACAATTTGGTCAAGTCTCTAGTCGATGCTGGATACCAAGCTCACTAAATCCACGACTTTCCACCCCCAAATTGATGGCCAAAGAAAGGTCGTCAACATGATGATCGTACACATTATGCATATGTACAACTCAAAGCATCCATGTACATGGGATGATAGCCTCCCCTTTGTCCAACATAGCTACAACATAGCTCTCCATAGCTCAATTGGACACAATCCCTTTCAGGTGGGGTTGGGATTCCAACCACTATGTCCCATTTATGTGGCCATACCATTTGTAGCTACTCAGATAGATTAAAATCATGTCCAGTCCGAAGTTGATAGGGCTAATAACTTCATTGAGCACATTCAACACATCCGTAAGCAGGTCCATTGCATATTGGACCAAGCCAACGTTAAGTACAAGAAGCGTCATGATCAGCATCGGGTGCCACACAAGTTCCAGGTGGGCGACAAAGTTTGGTTACATTTGCAGAAGGAGCGCCTCACTGTGCCCCACTAAAAGCTTCACCCTCTCTAATATGGGCCTTACACCATCACTAAGTCAGTAGGGGACAATTCTTTTGAGCTCAACATTCTACCATTCCTTGGCCTGCACCCAGTGTTTAATGTGGACTGCCTTTGACCATACTTTCCACCATTACTGGACACATCAGACATTGTAGAACAACTCACACCAACAAAGTTAAACCCATACTACATGGAATAGGCCACAATTGATCAGATCATGGACATGCAGATCAAGAACACTCGCCAGCAGAAGATCCAACTATATCAGGTTTTCAAAGTTGGCCAACTCTTGCACCAATTCAAGTGGCTCATCAGGGACCAAGTTCAACAGAAGTTTCCCCATATCATGGAGGCACTTAACGCAATGGGGATATTTTCTTCCTAAGGGGGGAGGACTGATCCAGGTGGCTATTGGTGGCCACCCACCTATTTCTCTTGAACCCCCACTGTTTCTTATTTTCAGTTTCCTTCATGGTATCACAACTTACTATTTTTGCCCATTTTTTGGGTCCTAAACTTTTGGAGCCATTTTGAGGGACTAAAAGACGTTTTTTAGGGAAAAAGGAGAGACCGGAAAAGTTCAAAACCAATTTATTGATTTGTCTTCATCCTCCTATTTGAGATCTTTGAAACGAGGTATTATGATATCCAAACGGATACCGTATGCTAAAGTTACGACCCCGAGAAGTTGATCTACCAATTTACCCAAATGGGGCCCACGATTTCGGTGCTTCATCTCCTAGGGTTAGGTTTTTGGATGTTTTGGGTTTTCCATTGTTTCTAAATAATAAATAGGCCTTTGAGCCTCATTGTAACACAATTCATAGGCATGCAGCTGCCACATCTATTCTTAGGGATAAACTACCATCGCCCGAGCTAGTTTATTTCCATTTTGTATGTAAGCGTATTTAAGTTCTTTTATATTAATTAAATGAAGAGTTATTTATGTTGCAACTATGTATTTATGGTTATATTTGTATTTTGGTGCGTTCTTGTTTAAGTTCGGATTAGGGCACATGACAACTCCCATGAAGAGAATAAGACTAGACCACTAAGTGCTCCATTCAAAAGAATTAGAAATAACCAGACTCTATGAATATACTTGTGAGATAGAGAAATTGGAGGTCCCAAGAGCAAGTGTGAGAGGGTCCCTCGCTATATTAACTCCTATGCACTTGAATTGCAAGAATTTACCTCTTGTCATTGCCAGAAACAATGATCCAGGGTCCTAAATGACTACACCCTGTACCACCACCAAAGCTGAAGAACCACCATGTTTCCTACATGCATAGTGTAACTTATTAATTTTCATGCAAGGGGCAAGGAATGAATTGGACTAGAAGCCACCCCTCACACTTAGAGAAGTTCCTACCACCACTGACTTACCACTCATTACTAGAAACCCAAAATCAAACCCCACAACCAATCCAATGCCAAATAATCTTATGAGGTTCTCTAGAACCTTCACCAAGTGCATGCCAAATGAAGCTTCCTCAACATGCCTGATCATATTATATGACATGTGGGAGGGGAGTTGAATGACATCTCCTGAGCCTCTAATATTTCTGTTACCACCCCCATCGAGGAGAGTCTGTCATTCTCATTAATGGTTTCCAAGTGCCTGGAGTCCTACGAGCCCAAGGGAGGGGTCCATTGAGTGGCGAAGTCTAGATTGGACTCATGATTCCCCCAGTTTACCAACTAGTCAGCTACTTGATTCCTTAACCTCCCTATGTGCGAGGTGATGACATAAGGTAAAGAGAGAAGAAAATCTTGGATCCTCGATGCCTATCACTACAATTGCCAACTTTTGATCAGTTTAGAGATAGGGGCACATTTATCAGCCATTGAACAACTCAAACCACTGATTGTGTGTCCCTTGTGACCTAGATCTTGGACACCCCCATCCTTTGAGCTAACAAAAGAACCTTTTTCCAAAGCAATGAATTCTGCCACATTATTAGTAGTAACCCCAGAATAACGAACAAACAGAAACAGAGGATGGCCCAAACAATCCCTAAGAATACCCTCATACCCAGTCAGTCTGAGATTACCTTTGGAGGTTCCATTGAAGTTTAGTTTCACAAAACCTTCAGGGGGGGACAAAGACCGAAGGGGATGAGTTCCATGCTTGATCTAGAGGAAGTAGATGTTTCCCCATCATTGCTTGAGAGAGCTCCATTTTTGTGAGAATCAAAGTTTCTTCTCCCTCAATGTTCCAATCACCAACTTCCCATTTCTCTACTAGAATTGTTTCCCGTACATTCTCCCTTGTAACATTCCAGACTATTTGCAGTGAAGATGTTTGGTTTTCAAGAGTATTCTGTTGTGTTCCTTCCAAAGATTCAAAAGAAGGAATCCTGAGACTAACACCAAGGAATGGTTAACCACCATACTTTTGAAGAGAGAGCCCCTCCATTGTTCTATGGTTTCACCATGACTGTTAGGTGAGCAGTTCAGATATCCAAACGTGCTATCCAATTTTTCCCAAAGTTCTTCTAGTTTTGTGCACATATCTAACAAATTCTCCATGATCTCCCCTTGGCATTAACATAATGGGCACGAGGATGGCCCAATGTACCCTTTCCTTTGAATATGTTCCGAGGTTAGGAGTTGTCGCCGACCTGTGAGTCAAGGAAGTGCAAAACTTTTAGCCATAAATTGGAGGCCCATATTTTTTGCCATAGGGGCTCTTAGGAGACTCCTGCATGGCCTTTTACTAAGTTATAAGCTTCCTTGATAGTGAAAGATCCCAGTGAATGTAATTTGTCCCTATCCTTTGTTATCAGGATTGTCCATTCCTAAAGGGTGTTTTGAAGGATTAGCCAGTTTTGGACTCCCTTTTCTACTAGAAAGTCATCATATGTTTTCCATACCCACTAATTGGATTATGGGTTAGGGCCTCTCCAAAAATATGCCACCCGCGAGGAACATTAAGTTCTTGAGTATTCCTTGATGGGCCTAAGTTCTGCTAATATTGGCATCTTCTACCACGACTCTTCCCAAAATCGAGTCAATTTACCATTATGGATTTCCCAAAAAATGTGTTCCTAAATGATATATCTATTCCTTTATTCCAGATTCCATAAAGGGGATCCCAAAGGGTACTCTTATGATATGAGTTTCTCTGCTTGGGATTGGCCTCAACTATTCTTCCTATCCCATATAAGTTTCCATAATTTCAACCGATCTTGAAGCCAACACCACCATGTCTTTGCTTCCATCACATTGTTGAGTGTCTTTAGTTCTTGCAAGATAAGCCCCCCTCCCCGCTTCAGGAGACAAATCTTCTCCCACAAAATCAATGTCCATTGATTGGTGAGGGTAGCCCCTTGCCACAAAAATTTATGAAAAAGAGAGATAATTTCTTTGTAAATACCTTTAGGAGCCGGAAGGATTGATAATTGCTACAATGGTATAGATTGCAAGACAACTTTCAACAATGTATCCCTCCCTGCAATATTCAATGATCTGAATGTTTAATTTTCCTAATGCTTTGATATTTTGCTACTAACCTCTTGCCAACAGTCCATCCCTAGAGGCTTTGATACCAAGAGCACTCCTAGGTACTTAGTTGGAAGGGAGTATACTAGAAAACCTAAATTGTGATCCAGGTTTTATTGGATTGGCTTGGGAGTATTAAATAAATATATATTGGATTTATCCCTTTGGAGCAACATTTTAGATGCATTTTGAAAATATGATAAGATAGTGTCCAATGTTCTCATCACTTACAATGTCGGTTCTTTGAAGAGCATAGTATCATCCACAAACTGTTGATGAGTCATAGGAAGATCTTGTCTCAAGATCCTAATGCCTTACAGATGGCCTAATTGAACTACAAATTTTATGGATGTTCCTAACCCTTCAACAACTACAATGAAAAGAAATGGAGAGTGAGGGTCACTTTGTTGAATCCCCTGGTAGGACCTAAAGATGGTTATGGGGGATTTGTTTAGCAAAATACAAAATAATGGAGTGGACACTAATGATCTGATCCAACGAATCCATGCAACTGAGAAACCAAAGGTTGCCAACATTCTTGTGAGGAAGCTCTAGTTCAGGTGGTCATAGCGGCTTTGGAGAGATCCAACATGACCAACATCCTTGAATTTTTACTATGCTTAAGTGTATGGACGATCTCATGAGCAGTCACAATACCATCTAAGATCTATTTACCCTCCACAAAGCTAGTCTACTTTGAGATGATGATGTTTTTCAATAGGGGTTTAAATCTTCTAACAATAACTGATGAGATAATATTGTATACCAAATTGCATAATGTAATGGGTATGAGCCCACCTGGACCACTGCCATTATTTGATTTAGGATTCAATGTAATAAAGGTTGCATTTAAACCAGACCATACATACTGCGAGATTCCTCAGCCATGGAATCGATATCCTCACTGAGGAAATTCCAACATGCTTTGAAGAACTCCATTATGAATCCATCCGGTCCTGGAGCTTGATTGTTAAGAACCTCCTTTACTACAGTCTCCACTTCCTCAAAAGAGATTTCTCTCATTAGAGCCTCATTTCATTCCATGGTGATCAAATAAGGAATGTGACTAGTCAATCGGTTGATGGCTTCAGATCTACCTTGATCCCCTTCAGACAATAGGTCCTTATAGAAAGACACCAAATCCTCTTCAATATTGTTATGCTCAACAAGGTGGTTCCCCTCCTGAGACATTAGGAAACAATTCGGTTATTATGATGATGTATAATCGTTGAGTAGTGGAAGAGCCTCGTATTATGCTCACCCTCCCTTAACCATTATATGCAAGATTTTTACTTCCAAAGAAATTCCTCTTGTTTGCACCACGATTCAAGCTCATGAATAATATACCCCTCCCCCTTAGCTAGGGACTCCAATCTTCCTTCCACTATAATTCTACTCCAGATCTCTTCCATCCCGGTCTCCAATTTATTTTTCTCCACAAAAATATTCCCAAATTCCTCTTTATTATAGGATTTTATCTTTAGTTTTAATTCCTTCATTTTCCTTTGGAAAATATACATTAATATAACCCATGGATTGTGATATCCTTCAATTATTGTTCCAACTTGTTCACAAAGTCCTATTGTTGGAGCCAAAAGCTCTCAAAGTGGAAAGGGTGATTCTTGGGTGTTATTCTCAGATCAATTTCGAGCCTAATTGGAATGATACGATCCTATACTTGGGAGGATCATTGCTTCTACCAACAAGTCTTGAACTAATATTTCTTCAGAGAGAAGGAATCGGTCTAGGTGGCAAGCCACCTAATGCCTACCTCCCCTCTTATTATTCTAGGTGCGGATGTCATTTCTTGTTTCCACTTCCATTAGCTCCAAGTCTTGGATGGTCTTGCTGAATGAAGATGACATTAGGTCTAGCCTCCTATTCACAACCTGTTTTTCCTCCAAGCTTTGGAATAGATTAAAATCACCACCAATTATCCAACATTCATCTAGAAGGGACTGCCTGATCTGTCTTAGATCTACTAAAAGTTTCTCTGTTTGTACGGGAATAGAGGGGCCATACACTAATATTAGACTAATCCATTCCCCAACTCCTAAACACCCTAACCTATGAGATAGGCTATTGGGCATCGTTATCCAGTCTTGGAATTATATCGATCTAGGATCCCATACCACAACTATCCCTCTAGTAGTACCATGTGCATCGATCGCCATTACCTCACTTCCACGCCAACATCTCCCTATGATATCCACAAGTTTCTCTCCAAAAACTTTTGTTTCATGTAGCATCATTGTGTTCGACTTCTCTTGCTCTAACTTTGACTTCAGATACTTGAGCTTACCTTTGTTATTCAACCCCTAAATATTCCAAGAGACCAATCTCATTGGGTAATTACTAGAGTGCGTTGGTAATATTCCGTGATTTGGATCATTTGTTGAGAGTGTAACAGATATTCACTAGCTTCTTTGAGTGCATCCTTGTAGGATTTATGCCCCTTTTTCCCTTTTTCAAGAGCCTGGGGTTCATATTGGTGTATGATTTGAGATCCACTATCCTTTTTGGAGATGGCTAACCACATATTCCCTTCCAATGTAGCAAATCTTTTGCACCATTATTCAAATAGGTGGTGAAAGTGTGCAAACTAGTTTAAGGGGATTTCCTACACAACTGCGCCAACTTAGGTGCGGAAGAATTCAAGCATGGTCCACTCATATTCTCCCAATTTGTTCGGTTAGTCTTCGACTTCCAATATCTTTCTGGTGCGGGTCAGAACTCTCTTAAGTTTTCAATCTTCTTCTGAATCCTATGGGATTTTACGTTTAGGAGTTAGTTTCTCCACCTCTTTATTGTTAGGCTCCTCTATTTCCATTATTTGAATGGCCATCTGCTCATTTTGGCTCTCAAAATTGTGTAGTTTATCAAGTTGCTCCAAAACTGCAAACAAATTGTCTTCAAGGACCTTTGTTTTCTGCACTTGGGGAGGATTCTATGTAGGTGGTGCCGCTAGGGCTTGAGAGGCACTTTGCCCCGATTGAGCCATTTAATTACAGGTGGATTTGTCTCATTTTATTTAATTAAAAATTAGAATATATATATATGTGTGTGTGTGTGTGTGTGTGTGTGTGAATAAAAAATTAACAACTTATTTTTTTAGAAAAAGGGGAAAATTTTAACTTATAAATTATTTCCTTGAATAAACTTCACATTGATAAATATATATTTTGAAAAGTAAATTTAACAAAAGTGGTATAACATAACTAAAAAGGAAGTATGCATTATATTTTGATTAATTGTGTATATATGTATATGTATGTGTATGTATGTATGCATATATGTATGTATGTGTGTAGCCATGGTAGAATTAGTGATGCATTAGAGTAACTTTGGTGAGGCCCATGATGAAACTTTTTGGCTGCCACTATAACACCAAGAGTAGATCTTATTCCTTACGCACAAGTCTTAATTAAGAAAAGGTGGAGCCTGTTTGCTTCCTGTGAGTAGGGCCTTCTCGTTCCTGCTTGAAAGTGAGTTATCTAAGAGCCCACAATCCATATATATCATTAACTTATGAATTAGTAACATCCCAGGGGTGGCATACTCTTTGAGCCTTATCATAACGAGCAAACATGTCATGAGAATTAAACCCCAGTGGAGAGGATAACAAATAGTTTTCCCCACTGCCTGAGCTAAACCCAAGGGACTTCTTAAGGAGGAGGACATGGGGATGGCCCTCGATCCTCTTATGTGTGCATGATTCATGAAACCATTCAATATGGTCTCTTTGGGTGCAACCACACATTCAACGCTACCTCAAGGTGTCCCCTTGACTCTAGGTTAAGCCCTCATGGGAAGTGAAACTTGCCCAATAGTGAAAAACTCCTCACTTTACACCATTAGAACCGACCCTTTGGGAATGTTTAACAAAAATATTCTAACATAACTAAAAGAAACTACTTTGAATTGTTCCTCCCAACAATATGAGATAAACCCAATTAAAAAGTCAATGCATAAATCTTGCAATGCTTGACGTAGATTTAACATACTCACGGCTAAAAAATAAAACAAATAAGTAATTTAATTATTGGTGCTATGAATAATATTGTGCCTCCTCCACTTGATTATGATTTTCTCCATTTATCGAAGGTTCATATATATGACAAATCCTTTTAATTTTTAGCTAAGAAAAGTACATTATGACTAATTTCATAGAGCTTGGCTTCTAACACTATACTTGCATTGTAGGTTCCTTAATGTGTTGCAAGGTACCATGTTAATTGTTCTTAACAATGGTGAGAATATTATTTGAAGATATGGTCCTTATGGTTCTACATATTGAGCTACTTGCCAAATGTTGAATAATTAAGGATTGTAATTATATTTAGAAGGATTTGCTTGGAAGTGTGAGGAGAGTAGTAACTTACAAGCACTTGTTGTGGATGGTGTTCATACTCAAAGTCTAAAACTTCAACCATCGAATGGAGATTGATCAAGTTGGTTGGCATGGCTACTAGACAGTTCAAAGCATTCAAAACTAGGAATAAGTTGATGAGTTAAGTATATTAACCTTTTATTGGTACCTTAAATGGTCATTGCAAAGTAGTTTTTTAGGCCATAGCAACCATAATCCAAATTACTTAAATAAACAATTGCATACTCCTTATGTTATTATCTCTAAACTATTCAAATATCATGTCGCAACTTTGGTTGATCATTTAGTATTTCCCATATGTCATTAATGAAATGAGGAAGCTCATAT
The DNA here is from genome assembly GCA_000404065.3 of Pinus taeda. Taxonomy (NCBI): domain Eukaryota; kingdom Viridiplantae; phylum Streptophyta; class Pinopsida; order Pinales; family Pinaceae; genus Pinus; species Pinus taeda. Next base: position 84,887 of record APFE030614723.1, read on the forward strand.
TCCTTTGACGAGGGAGGTTAAAGAATATTAGTGCAAGTTGAAAAATGATGCCTTGACACCAACTTTCTTGTGAACTTCGTCTTATATTTGTCCCTTGGGTGGGTGGAGTGTCTATTACCAGACTCCCAACTTGTCATGTAAATCAATCTAAATGAATCAAAGACACAACAAAGATGGTATGTGTTGTAGCGGCTACAACTATCCTCCAAAATTTTGCCTTAGATTCGTTTTGGAGCCTTCCTACCAACCATCCTTAGTAGCATGTCTTGCACTGCCCAGGTACTTATGCTTTCAATTGAGTTTATTTGGCTTATCAACTTGTGTTCGCTAACTTGTTTTCCTTTCACCTGCAAGCTAAAATCCCATGACATGGTCTTCAATCGGTTCTTTTGCTAACTTGGAGAATTGCGCAGAACTACAGTGTAACCAAACTTGCTCTTCAAAATTGTGCAATGCATCATGGCATCTAACTACTATCCAAAATTACGTAGAGCATGCATGCTACCTTCCCCAAGAAAATTGTGCAGAGCATCCCATCGCTGGGCTTGCTCTAAGAATTTGCGCAATTCTGGCTAGCAGCCTTGGCTTCAGTCTAGAAATTGTGCAGAGCTTGAGGGGCAGCTGGAGCCACTCAGCCTAGAAACTATGCTGAAGTCATCTCAAGGCTTGTTGTCTGTTGCATGTGCTCACAGGTTGATCGGTTCCCTCCATGAATGTGAAATCTTTCCTTGTATGCATGGCAATTTTTTTCCCAAAAAAGCAAAAAGAAAAAAAAAAGAAAAAAACATCCCTAGATTTTAGGGATCTTTTTTAGCAGCGAGGGTTTACATGCAAAATCCATTTTAGAAACCTCCTGCCAAGTGTCGCTTTTTCCTAGAATTGTGGCATGCACGTCATAAGCCTCAATCTTGTCAAAACTATTTATTTGAAGCCTCAGAGCTCATTCCTCACTTTCGATCTTGGAGCTCAGGCATTCCCAATGCATCTAGGAACCTTCGGCACATTTAGCACAACCTTTTCTAGGTAAGTCAACTTTTCATGTCTTTTGTTGCTTTTCTGTCGCTTTTTGTATTTCGATTTGTGTGAGTGTTTTTTGCTTGGTTTTATTGAACACTTTTTTTCATTTTAATGCATGCTAGCTTGTAGAAGCATCGTTTCGAGTTTTCCATTGCATTTCCTTGTTGTTGCATGCATGACACTATTTCTGCAATAACGATCACCATTGCGGCAACTCACTTCACACACTTATTTGTTTTCCCATATTATTGAATCCTGCACTTACCGATTGTATTCATGTTCATTCACTCATGTCTACACCCATCTTCGCACATGCATTCAGTCCTTACTATTTTCAGTCGCTCGTCGGCGGGTTTGAGCTACCTTGGCCTGGACCTTGCCTTGCCCGGCTTGCACTGTGCATTTCTAGGATGGAAGGCCTTACCTTTCTCACAAGAATTTCATAGATATTTCCTCACACTGGCTTCCTAGGGTGTGCTCTGCGAAATTCTGAGAGGCAGTGCCTCAATCGGCCCCCGGGATTGCGTAGTGCAATTTTCCCGGGTTGTAGTCATTCTGACTGAAACTGTGCAATGCATAGTTCCAATCCTTAGTAGGCTAAGATCGACTATGTTCTACGTAGTTTCAACAGTGAGTAAACCCACTGGAAGTTTGTACTATGCTCTGTGCATTTATGGCAGTCAGTCTCCTAGCCTCCCAGAGAAAATTGCTCAAATTTCCCAGTGAGTCACCCAGGTGTGTTTCATGTCAATCCTCAAGTTGCTTTTGGTTTTCAACTAACATTTTTCTTGCCATGAGTGTTGCAATGTCTCCAGGTATCACAAGCATTCATTAGTCTCTCAATAGTACAGGTACAATGTTTTCCAAGAGAGCAAGGTCAAAGAACACCATTGAGAGTGTAACTGGAGATGTGGTCGAGAAAGTGTTTATGAGTTTTCCCATCAACGAAGATACTAAATTGTTAATAGACAAGGAGATCAAGATAAAATGGTAGGGCATCAATGAAATCTTTTGAGGAACCTTTGAGGAGAATCTGGAGGACCGTAGAGTTTATGTCAACATACACAAGTCTGGCTTGTATCGAGTTTCATGCAGGTATCCCGTATTTCCATGCGCGGACATGATCCACTAGATCGTCTCGCATGCTGATCCAAAGACAATGGTGTTGAGTAGTGTCAATGGAACAAAAATTTCTACCTTTGGGGTAGAGGAATTTCAGGAGATGCATCACTTGTTGCAGCTGGTGAACACAATGGATACATTCTTCACCAGTTCCCCAACAGGTAATGAAAACTTAAGAGACATCTTGAAGAGCTGGGTGAGAGAGCCATCTAAGTTCAGGACAACACCCAACCAAGTATACAAGACAAAGACACTACAGAAGGCTTATCAATTATTTGGTCATCTTCGCATGCTACTTATACAGTTAGGAGAGTACAAAGACCTTCCCGCAGAGTTGGGTGATTGTGTTGGATCAGCTAGTGATTGAAGGAAAACCTTTAAATTGTTCTGACATGTTGGCTTTCTAGCTGGAGGGGAAAGTAACAAATGCCTGACATCCACCCAAGGGTAAGCACGCAAATCTATTCATCTTTGCTTACATGTTTGATGCATTCTGTGCCCGTCAATAGTTCCCAGGGCTTGGGTTGGGCATGGACACCTTCAGAAACCTCTGTGCATATCTATTGTAGGTCATTATCTAAGTGTGACTTCCGTGGAGTTATACTACAACTATCAGACCACTTCATCACCCTGGTGTACGAGATGATCTTTGAGCAGGATCCGCCTTGCATGTCACAAGCAGCGATGGAGGCATTCATGAATATAGCAGATTGGTATGCCTCACCCCTTGGCACCTTCATTCAAGTGTACAACGTGGATAAGGCTCTGCATGTGTTACCCAAGTTTTCCATGGACAAGCTGGTCATACAAGAGGTTGCATACCACATATAGATAGGGTTGTCCGCGAGACTGCACAGGAAGAAGAAGGCACCTTGGCCTACTCTTCCTTTGTGGATCGGGTTGTATGAGATCCATAATCTCAAGCATGCTGAGGCTGAGATGGAGGAATTCAAAAGATTCACCTTCGACACCAGAAGTTTCAATCCATATGAACCGCATCACTTAGTGGAGGATCACTGTGCGAGAGTATATCATCCTTGGATCCATGGGGCATGTCATTGGCCTGAGGAAGACCCATGGAGATACTGCTACAACTCCTCAAGGCTCAATGAACCAGTCAAAGTGGCCGTAGAATGGTTAGTAGTGCACAAGGCAACAACATCTCAGAGAGCAACAACATCAACAGTAATAGAGGGCAGCAAATCTGTGCATGACAAAGGCAAGAGGAAGGTTGCCGATAACGCAAAGATAGAGAAAAGCTGCAAGATCAAGGAAGATACACTTGTATTAAGAGAAACTTTGGATATTGAGGCAAAGAAGCGACAACACAATAGAAGGATTGTACAAAGAGAGAGGGAGAAGCAAAAGCTTGAGGAGGTAGAGAAGAAGTTGCAAGAGGTGAAGCGACAACTAAGGGAAGAACAAGAGCTACGTAGAAAGGAGAAGGAAGCGCAACAAGAACAGGAAAAACATGAAGTGTAGTGTGCACACATAGATGAAACTGCACAAATACAGGTTACTGACTCATCATAGTTGGCAAATAGAAAACAGGATGAGAAATCGCAGGAGTAGGACTTTTCTCAAGAGATTGAATAGATGTTGGAGCAAATGGAAACGGATGTAGTTCAGCCAGAGCAGTATCGGGACACAGATCTCATGCCTAAAGGCCAATAGGTCACTCCACTGGCTTCACCAGACCTAAGAGCAGAGCAAGTCCCAAGTGATCAAGGAGACACTGAAATCCTTGAGGACAATCCGGAAGCATGCACAACATATCCTTTGACGAGACACAACACAAAGTTGTGTAGTCGCGCATAGTTCCCACTCTGGATTTCCATGCTTCTCCTGCACATTTTGAAGAATGAGTGATCATGTCTGATGTGCATAGACACCCAACTACATTGGCTGATTCTACAAAGGCATATGCCGAAGCCACCAACTCAAGTGTGAGATTCTTGATAGCTGAGAATGAGTGCATGACTAGGGAGTTGCAAGCGGCCAAGAAGGGAGAAGAGCAAGCCACAACATCTGCCAGAGCAGAGTTAAGGAAAGTGATACTTGATGAAGTATCGTCTCTCGAGACAGTCATGCGAAATATGTACTTTAGGTTCGTCACCATGCGTAAGTCAATTGTCCATATTAATGGTTGGTAGCAACGCTATGCTAGGAGAGCATGAATCTTGATAGACATACACATTACTGTCGATCACATGCAAATATAGACAATGAGGCACAAGGGAGCCCCGTTGTACTTGCCAAAGATGATGAAGCCAAAGGCAATGGAGTTGAAGGCACACATCTAGAGTCAGATCCAGAACTATGAGGAACTCCCACAACTCATCACCATCTTACAAGCTTCACATGCACGAGTGTTTAGGAGCATGGATGTCATTGTGTGCACGTATGCGCTCCCATCCATTAGCACACTCATTGAGGCAAAATGAAAGAACAAAGTCTGACTAGAGCTAGACATGTACTTCAAGCAGTTGATGCACATAGCCACCAACACAAATTTGCAGATGGGCGCAGACACTATGCACTAGTATGTCGTTGGTCCGACTGCACTCAAGACCATGATGGACTTGATATATGATGAGTTGGAAAAAGGTGCCAAATCACTGTACCCAAATGCAACGGAGGCAAGAGTTCTCTTTCAAAAGGATGCCACCACAGAGTACGTAGACACCATAACAGATTACCAAGCTTGGCATCAGCTCACTACGATCAATCAACAAGAGGATGCTGACGAGTTAGTCTTCCCATAGCTGTCTGAGTCTCAGTGATGTCTTGCATGGCTTACTCAAACCCATCTTTGTCTCACATGGGTATATGTGCAGATTGTATTGTAAACATGTTTTAAAATGAAAGACCAAGTATCAATAGTAGAATGTAAACAATCATGTGTAAGTTGAAGAGTCATGAGGGTAATTGAAGAGTCACAAAGGGGAATGTCAATGGTCACCCCACCCTTTGCTATATATGCAACCTCATAACTCATTGTAAGGGCTTTTGGGAGCCAAGTTTCTGATAGGCATAACTTAGAGAAAGTTAGAAGTGTATTGTAAAGAACCTTGGCTTGTCCACAGTGTAGAGCGAGTACATATATTTGGAGGAACAAGAGATAGTGACTGTAACGTCCACTATTGGGGCTAGTGGTTGTCATGGTTGTATGTATGATTGGATCTTTCACTCTTTTAATATAACAGAGCCAACACGTTTCATGCATATATTGTTATTGTAGTTCGGCTATCCTGGTTACTCTAACAATGCGTGTAGTTGTAATTTACGCATGTGTGTATGGACTATTCCGTATGTGTTTGTATGAATCTTATCGTAGCATGTTGTTGGTATAACTCATCACTTTGGATTGTCATCTATCCTGATTTCCATCTCATGGTGTCTTTCAACTAGTGTGTTCCCTTTCAAGCTGTGTGTTATCACAGGCTTCTAAGGGGCGCACTCCTCTCCCCTTCTATGTGTTAGAGCCTTTCACGCACCTTCCCTGACTTGTTGTAAGGTCGCACCCTTGCTTCCAACAAGGACATCTTACTTACCTCTATGCGCAACCATAGTCAAGGCGATACCATACTACCCACTGCTGGGACTCCTACTCCAAACAGTCTGAGGTCTTGTTGTGACTTCTTATAGGGGAGATCCCCTGACATGTTGGCGGGTCCAACACTGTCAACAATATGTCTTATAGAGGGGTGAATAAACATCACTCAATGCACGTTTATTCCTCAACAAAATTAACTTTCAAACTTTCTCAATTATGAAAAGTGAGTCTCATTTGATAATTAATGACTTTTTTCAATATGATAAATTTGGAAACCCAACAAAGGAGCTACAACCTCATCTTTGGTGTTTGTGAATATCCCTTTAGTTTGGGCATGGCATGTAAAATGAAAAATGTTATCATCTTTGTTAAATCCTCCTATTTTGTAATAGTCAAAGATTAATTTTTGAAGATCCATCAAAATTAAGATTGTTTTTCTTAATATCTATTAAAATTCAACTTAAGAAGTGGATATGTTGGAGATTATCATGCTATTGAAGAAAAAACAAAGTTAATTGAACATCGATCTACCTATACAAAAGTTAAGAAAAAATTCACCTGCCATGATCTGCATATATACAACACTATGAGGGTTTTTGCAACACTCAATGGGTCTCCTACAGTCTGGTGGCCACTAGCTTGGGTGGCCTTGCTTCCCCGCCCCCTCCACCAATATCTGATATAGTCACCTACAATGCTTTGATATCTAATGGGCTGAAATTCTAGAAGATGAAACCCTCGCACTTTGCTAAAAAGCTTAAGGGTATTTTGAAGGTAGAGATCAATGTTTCTTAAGCAAGAACAAGGGCCCTTCAACTTACAGAACGAGGTTTAGTGGTGATCCAGATCATTGGAGGAATGAAACTTAAATATTGGCACAAGAATAAAAAATTAGAACTTCCTAGCAAGTCACCCATCACAGTACAACTCTAGAGTCTAGCCCAAGCAAACTCAACAACAAAGTTCTCATGAGATCTAATGCACTAATGTCATCATGATCAAAGTTGTTTAATAAAGGAAACTTCACGAATGTCAACAAAATATGCCATAATGCTTAAGAGAAATATTGCATTACAATAGTATAATAAGAAGTCAAAATTTGGCATGATGTCTAAAAGAGATATTGTATAAAAACATTATAATAAGAACTCAATGTGTAAGAGAAATATTTCAGAAAAATAACACAAGAGGAACTCAAATATGTATTGAAATGGGTAATATACCATAAGACTAGATTATGAGAAAAATGATGATTGGGCAGAGAGGTGCTCTACATCCTAGTATAGGGTAGATGTGTAGGTGTAATGTAAGTATGTAAACAATTTTAAATGTCAACTAAATTAAAAAAAATTAAAAAGCTAATAATGTCAGTAAATAGCTCAATTAATAATAAAAAGTTAAAAGTAATAAATAATAATTTAAAATAATATAAACCCCATTGGATAGCCCCAAGGGTTAGCTCAACTGGTCGAGTCCCCGTTGTTAAGTACCTCGCCGATCGGGAGGTCATAGGGTCAATTCTCCTCAATGCCCTTAGGGTTAGGCCCTGCTAGTCTGCTCAGGCTTTAAAAGGTTCCCTTCAAAAACCCCATTGGGGATGAGTGTAAGCATTAAAATGTTCCCTTCGAAAACCCCATTGGGGATGAGTGTAAACATTTAAATAAGGTTCCCTTCAAAAACCCCATTGGGGATGTCGAAAACCCCATTGCGGATGAGTGTAAACATTTAAATGAAATGATATTTTAAGGTCCACGAGACTAAAAATAGTCTATGAGACCATTATTCCCTGTTTTTTGCTCTTTGTAATTTAGTCCTTTTCTGATTCAAATTGATGATGAGCTAACCCAACCTTCCAACAATCTCTTCGCTAAAAAGACAATGCCAAGAAACTGATGCTAACATGTTCTCATAACTTTCTCTGATGTCTTTGAATGCATCACATTCCAAAATGAAATGTTTTTCCAATTCCACAGCCCCAGACGTGCAAAATGTGCACACCCTTCCTTCCCAAGCTTCTTTAGGCCTTTTCCACCGTCCTGTTTCACACCGAAGTTGATGTGAATTGGTCCTTAATTGAGCAATAAGAACCTTTGCCCTCCACGAAATGCTAGCTCCAATGAACTCTTTTTGTTGTAAATCACACGTAGGGTTGAATTCCTCAATGTAATATTTCTTCTTTCTACCCAACTCTTTCCCCATACCTTTTTACGAAACTTCTCCATAACAAAATCCTTTAGCTCCTTATTATTTGTGGGACAGGCATTGAGGTAGATATCCCATTTTTTCATCCATGTGTAGTTTGTTTCATCCATGTTTTCTTTCTTTCACTGATGCCTTCATTGAATATGACATTAGGCCATCTACCTACTCTCATTTATTCAATTCTTTTTAGGTATCTGATGAGCCGCACCATAGCAATTGCTTCAATGGAAGTTGCCCCTATTTCACCCAACATTATCTCATAAGGTACCAAAATTTTTATTTTGAACTTGCTCATGATCAAGCATTTTTGGATTTTCTCAATTTGTTTCCATTTTGAGACGAGAGTGATGCTAGCCCACAATTCACACCCATATAGCATCACTGGACAAACTAGGAGTCCATAAATCACTTTAATCATTTTCCAATCCCATAACTCTGTCTCTCTACATCTATTTTGAAGAGCATATAATGCTTTCCACCCTCCTAAAATTCTCTTCTTTTCGTAGTCTTCCCAATTGAGTTTGTTGTTGAAATCAACCCCAAGGTACTTGTACTCCTTTACTTCTTCAAGAATGTTGTCTTCAAAGAAGAAAGTATGCTGGCTCTGCTTCCTTTTATTAGAAAAAATCATTATTTTGGTCTTGCTAGTATTGACTTGCATCCCCACTGCTATACAAAAATGCTCAAGGGAATATAAGTGCATTTGCAATCCATGGGCCGATTTAGAAATAAATACAATATCATCAGCATATAAAAGAAGCTTTATCACAAACTCCCCCAACCGAACACCATCTCCACCTTGCAGATTTAGCCACTCTTCCAATTTATCAATATATATAGACCAAAAAGAGTGGGGGATAGAGGACAACCTTGCTTGACTCCATTGTCACTTCTAAAGCTTTCTAAAATACTTGCTGAGGTTCTAATTTTGACTTTCACTTCTTCATAAAGTCTATGGACAACGACTCTATAATGCACAGGAATTTAAGTTCTTCCATTCTACTTCACAATTTATCCCTAGGGACTGTGTCAAATGCTTTCTTGAAGTCAACAAAGCAACAAAATACTTTTTCTTTGTCCTCCCAAACCTTTTCAACAATGTGTCTCAACGTGATGCCATGATCCACTCTAGAATGTTTCGGCCTAAACCCGCTTGTCCTCTTGTCCTCTTTTCTTTTACTTCTGCCCACTTGCTAATTCTATCTTCTACCATGCTGCCAAAAAGTTTTGCAAACAAATGATTGATCATAATTGTTCTATAGTTGGATGGATTATTAATGTCTCCACTTTTAAAAAGGGGTATTGCTAGGCTAGTTGTCCAGTCTCTTGGGAATCATTGCTGAATGATGTTGTTGAATATTTTCATGATGTGTGGTGCAAGAGCGTTCATTCCCCATTTTAGATACTTTGCTTGAAGTTCAACCAAGTCCTTTGCCTTTCCTATTTTCAACTTCTTAATTCCATTCTCCACCTCTTGTAATGTGAAGAGCTTTGAATTTGTGTTGATCCTAGGGGGGACACCGCCTTAGATTCTTTCTCATAGACTTGCCTTGCATAATCAAACCATTGATTGGATGTAATATTATTTTCAATTTGCTTCTTCCTTGGTTGCAGTTCCTGCCAGAAAAGCTTTGGATTATTCTTGCTTAAATATATTAACTCTTCTCTCCTTGTTTGCATGAACTCATCTTTTTTCCTTTTTTAGTATCTGCTTATATAACTTTACATTCATCTTCTCTTTTCCTACCTTTTTCAAGGTTCCCCTTGCCATTTTGCATTCCTCATCAAACCAAGCAAACCAAGCATTTACAGGAAAATCAATTGGGGATGAGTGTAAACGTTTGCATTGGGGATGAGTCTAAACATTTAAATGTTGACTCAATTAAAGCATTCCCTTCATGGTTGATCTATTGCCTAGATTTTCCTATGGGAAAAAAAAATATAAACCCCATTGGGGATGAGTGTAAACATTTAAATGTTGACTCAATTAATATTAAAAAATTAAAAATAATAGAAAAAAAAATCAATTTTGAATTTATTATTAACTTGTGAATATAGTTTGTTATAATACGATGGGATAATACCATGACTTATTAATACCACAAGCCCAAAACCCTAACTTATTTGGCAATCAAAATATTTTATATCAATATGACAAGATTCTTAACCATGGAGATTCACCCTCACTTTATTGTAGACATTATTAACTTGTAAATAGGCTTTGTTACAATACCATGGGCCAATACCATGGCTTATCAATACCACATGCCCAACAAAGATAACTTATTTCACAATCAAAGTATTTTATAGCAATATGGCAAGATTCTTAACCATGAATATTCACACCCACTTTTCCATTGATACATGAGCTTGTGAATAAGTTTTGTTACAATACCACGGGCCAATACCATTATCGATACGACATGCCCAAAAATAATAACTTATTTCACAATCAAAATATTTTATAACAACATGACAATATTCTTAACCATGATTATTCACCCCCTTTTTAACATGGATATTATTAATTTGTAGATAGGTTTTGTTACAATACCATGGGCCAATCATGGGTAATCAATACCACATGCCCAAAAACCATAACTTATTTCACAATCAATATATTTTATAAATATTTTAATTTTATTTTATTTTATGTGATTTTCTTTAATTAAATCTAAAAGGAAAACTGTTATAATTACTTTTGATCCAAAGTATAGGTTTAATATTTTACAATCAATTGAGTTTTTTTTAGACACTTTCTTAAACACGATACAATGGGATCAAATTTAAGAGAGGGTGGGTGGAGAGAGAGGGAGAGGGAGATAGTGACAGGTTGGAGAGAAAGAAAGGGAGAGAATATGTGATGGGAGGATAGAGAGGGAGAGAGAGGGAGAGAGAGGAAGGAAGAGACAGAGTAGGGGAGAGAAAGAGAAGGAGAGAGAGAGAGATATAGATGGATTTGTAGGGGGAGAGAGAGGGAGGAAAGAACAAAGACATAGAGAGATAGAGTTGGAGAGAGATAGGAAGTGACAAGGGAGAGATGGAGAGAGAGAGGGAGAGAGGAGAGGAGGGAAGAGAGAGGAGAGGATGGAAGAGAGATAGGGAGATAAGGGGAAGAGAGAGAGACAAATACACATGGATGAGAGAGAGAAAGAAGAGAGGGAGGGAGATAGTGATAGAGTTGGAGGGAATAAAGAGAGAGAGATTGGGGGGAGAGACAAAGGGAGGTGGGAGAGAAAGGGAGAGAGGGGAAGGAAGAAGAAAGAGATATAAAGAGAAAGGTGGGGAGAGAGAGGGAATGACAAGGGAGAGATGCAGAGAGAGCGAGGGAGAGAGGAGAGCGGGAGGGAAGAGAAAGAGAAGGAGAGAGAGAGTGAGAGAAGGGGGAAGAGAGAAAGGGAGATAAGGGGAAGAGAGAGAGAGAAGGAGAGGAAGACAAAGAAAGAGAGAGATAGATATATATGGAGAGAGAGTAAGTGTGTATGTTTGGGGGGTGAGAAAGAGAGAGGGAATAAGAGAGAGACACACATATACAAATATATATATTAGATAGTATTATACAACCAGACTAGATTCATCTTAACCCGTGGATGTATCAAGCACAAAGAGGGATCAAATCTCTCAAGATGCAAATCTTTCCACAAGTTTTGCACTTAAAAAACAGATCTCTCAAGATGCAAATCTTTCCTCTAGTTTTGCACTTAAAAAAAAGGTTTTCACCTCAAGAGGTTTGATCCCTCTCGACACTTGATAGATTTGGGGTTAAGATGGATCTAGGCCAGTTTACTCCATGCTGAAGTTCCACATTTATACTTTTTAGAGTTTCTTTCACTGAGAGTCATGCCTCTTGTTACATTTCCAACACCATGCTTAAATACCATGGTTTACAAAGTCCATGGGTGAATGCCATGGGAAAATATAATAAATTAGGACATCATGGGTAAATATAATAAATTATGATATGATGGGTACATACCATGGTTTACAAAATCCATGGGTGAATACCATGGTATGATAATTATGATGGTAAAATTGAAATCATCACAAGTTTAGATTCTCACTTTAATATTATGATTTATTTTGTTTATTATCATGCATTATCCATGGTTTTAACAACCACTGATAGAAAAATAATTATTTACTAGAGTAGCTATTTTTGACTTGCATCAATCCTTCCCCCTTAAGAAGCAATGGTCCCCATTGCATAAAGTTCCCTCCATTAAAGCCTTTGTTCAATAGGATCATAACTGTGGGTTTGTGGATGACCCAAAACCAAGTGTTGTTGAAGAAAAGGGTTTTGCATGGTTGACCCATAACCGTGGCTTTGTGGATGAACCTTAACCATGTTGAACGAAGATCTAAGGATAAAGATACCATGTAATGCTTGTGGGCCAACAATGATGTTTCTAGTGTGTGGCCTAGAAAATGGACTTCAATGGCAAGGGATTTATGTGGTTGATCCATAACTGCGATGAACGAAAATCCGAGGATAGAGATACCCTGTAATGCTTGTGGGCCAATTGTCATGCTGATAGTGTGTGACCTAGAAAATGGACTTTAGTGGCAAGGGTTTTATGTGGTTGACCCATAACCCTGATGAGATAGTTCGTTTGTCGATTCACCTAGTGGAGATATGATGGTTTATCTTTGTAAATTATCACCATCCAATGAGATGTTGTAAAGGCTTCCATCATCTTACTCTATCATGTAAGTGCTTCCTCGAGCAACAATTTGAGAGGATCTCTCGCTCTGTCATATTTCATTTTGTTGGCCATGTGAGGTTGTAAGGGTCGATGAGGATGGTCTTACAAAGGTTGCAATAGTTCAAGCATGAGCTCCTTGTACCCTAACATCGTAGGGGACATGTGGACAAAAATAGACAAGAGAATCCCTACTCTGATACCACTAATCCAGATAGTTGGAGGAATGAAACTTAAATATTGGAAGAAGAATAAAACATATGAAACTTAAATATTGGAAGAAGAATAAAACATTAAAACTTACCAACAAGTCACCCGTCCCAATACTACTCTGCCCAAGCACGCTCAATTGCAGAGTTTTCATGAGATCTAATGCATTATAGTCATTGTGATCAAAGTTGCTTAAAAAAGGAAACTTCATGAATGACAATGAAATATGTCATAATGCTTAAGAGAAATATTGCAAAACAATAATATAATAAGGTTCACTAAGATTCATGCCTCGTGTTACATTTCAAATACCATGGTTTACAAAATCCATGGGTGAATACCATGGGAAAATATAGTAAATTATGACACCATGGGTAAATATTATACATTATGATACCATGGGTAAATACCATGGTTTACAAAATCCATGGAGGGATATCATGGAAGAGTATCATAATTATGATGGTAAAATTTAAATCATCATGCGATTATATTTTCACTTTAATATTATGATTTATTTTATTTATTATCATGCATTATCCATGGTTTTAACAACTATTGATAGAAAAATAATTATTAACTAAGGTAATTCTTTTCCAACTGGATCAAGTGGGCCAGTTCATGGGGATTTGGCGTTCCCCGTGCTCCTTGAAGTAGTGGGTAAATAAAACTTGGAAGCAATTCATAAAGGATCAAGTTTCCTCTTGTTTCTATGGGAGAGGGTTTTATACCTTCTTCTTTGAGAATAAGGAAGACTGAGACTTGATCTTTAGAAGCCACCCTTATTTCATGGGTGCCCAAGGTCTCTATTTATATCAATGGAGCTCAAAATTTAAACTAGAATGTGATGTTCCTTCAATAGTTTTGCTCTGATTTAAACTCCCCATCCTTCCTCTGCATTGTTGGAACAATGTCGCATTTAAAAGCATTGGAAATTTCCCAGGTAAGTATATTGATTATGCAAAGGCAGAAGAGGGCTTGTTTTCTTGTGTCTGGATCTATGTGGAAGTATATATAGACAAAGGGATTCCAACCATACTAAATCTCAACCTAAATAATTGGTCCCATATCCAAGAGGTGGACTATGACCAACTTCCTTTTAGGTGCAAGGTTTTCCATGAGTATGGATGATTTTCTAGAAGCTACAAAATAGAAGATTGAGGAGCAATATAATCGGGTGGAAGAATGAGATTAATGTAAACAACAAAAAAGGAAAAGAGGACCAACCAAAAAAACTAAAAACCAACCACATCAGAGCAATCCAATAAGGAAAAAAGGCAACAACCTAGCCTCTCTAGCCCTGATCCAAAAATGGATCCTAGATAAACCTCTAAGTCTAAAAGACTTCATGAAAGAGGTAAAAGGTGCCAAATGGCACAAATCCTTTGTAAATCAGAGGGAAATGAAAGTTGTAGACTGCTCTCAGAAATAGTCTCATCGCAGAGATCTTCTCATTCTGAATCCAACGCAACTTGAATGGGTGAGAACGGACTCCGGATGAAGGAGTTATTGTAAAATGAAAATTGCCAATATCCTTAGGAAAGGAGGCAATTTCATTAAATTCTGAACTATATCAATAATTTTGATTTTAGTATAGGCTCACGGGCCAATCCACAGCTGAGACATGGTAGGTTGGGATTGGGCCACGTGGCCTTGTTTGATTGGGCTAAGAGAAAATATCGCATCGCAATTATTTATAAGGAAGGGACCTTGGGTCAACGACGATTGTAATAAGCGATTGCCGCTTTATCGCATCGCACAAATTCATGGGAGGACTTAACAAAAGGATGAAGGACGCAACAATTTACGATTGCGATTATCGCATCGCACATAACCCAAGGGGAAGGACCCATAGCATTGATAAGGGCCGATGCGACATACGATTGCGATCGCTGATATCGGCATATCGTTGTCGGTGATCCCAAAGGAGAAGGACCCTGGGCCATGCGACTTGTGATAGTGATCGAAACCGAACCCAAAAGGGTTCCAAAACATAAATACATAGTATTTCACATTTGGACCAAAGCCATTTCCACGGGTTTTTGTGATATTTGCCATGTTTTTAATGTATTTCCAAAATACAAAGGGACGGGCCATTTCAACATGCAATAGCGACTTGCAAGTGGACTCGATAAGAGAATAAGGTGGATTTAAGTACTTTTTGAAGTCCAATACATTGAGTTTGGCGGATTTTCTCCGTTTAAAATACATTTTCTTGTATAAAACAAAAGGTGACTGCGTTTGGGATTCTGAAGGATTCCAAGAGGCCCGAGGCACTCTTACATTACAAAAATGGTGACAACCTCCCCTTGGCGTTAAGCAATGATTGTATAACGCCTGGAAGAGGAATCTGAAATGAACAAGTAGCGCAAATTTGGCTTTGAAGCGACAGACAGAGAGCCAAAAAAAAGGGGCAGTGCTGAGACATAACGGGGATAACGAGAGGCAAAAGGAGGCATGGAAATTCACAGAGGCCGAGAGGAAACACTGAAAGCACAATTGATTCATTCACTTGGAGGATGAGCGAAGCACTGATAACACAAAGAGTGGTGAATTCTCATTCGTGGAGGCATCATGATGCTCAGGAGAAGTTCCGAGAAGCTCATGGAGTCCCGTAATGCTCAATGAATGTGTGGGCAGAGTTGGAGCATTAAGGAACAAATTGGGAAGCTTGGTGTGCCAGACCGCTTGATAGGAGGTAGCCACCAGAGGTTGGAGAGGAAGAGCTAGAGTGCTTGATAGAGCGAAGCCACTAGAGGTTGGAGGCAACGCATAAATACTTTAGTGAAGTATCAGACAACAAAGAGACCGAATGTTCGAGTTGTTGCTGGTGTTGTCTGAGTTGAAGACACAAGAAGGATTCCAGAGACAGTAAAAATTTTTGAGGGAGTCAAACAATCTAGAAGCTCAAAGGAGCTCAGAGCACTGACTGAAGAATTAGTCTAGAGAAGCCTAGAACTGTTTGCAGCTAAAGGACAACCAGGGGTAAGATGGTATTCTGAGCCCATTGGTTCATTAGTAAACCATATGGAGTCGAGTCACAGACTTGTAAATGAATTCAGCCATAATCCCAAAGAACCTAATCGAGTTGATTAGAGCTCAAGGAGACGTAGCCCAAGATATTAAGGTGAACTACATATTAATTGGCTGTCTTATGTGTATTGTTTTACTGTTGCCTTATTCACTGTTATATGCATTTATGTATATGTTCAAGCACATTTAAATGTCAACATACACAACATATTTTAAAGCACATAACAACCAACAATAAAAACAAGCATATGCTTATACTTTAAAAGCATTTCTTAATTCTGCATTGGTTAATCAAATAGACTTGGGAAAATTCAAGCTTTGGAAGTGGGAGAGGTTCTTGTAAGCTAGACAAGAAGCCTAAGAGCCTCACTGTTCATATCAGGTGGTATCAAAGCTTAAGATTGATTAACCACACCTTTAGGAAGGTTATAATAGAATGCTTGATTGACAAAGCAAAGATTGCTTTCCTGAAAGGTGTTTGAACAACAAAAGGCTGATTGTATGCTTGTTTTGTAGACTGACTATTTTCTGAGTTTGCAGAGGTAAAGGGGAAGCTATTGATAGCTCAGTCCAGGAAGGACAAGAAAGAATAAGGGCTGAAGGCATTCTTCTATCCCAAAGGACCTCAAGGCAATCCAAAGCACAAGAGGTTGCTTAAATAAGCTCTTTATTTATCTTGTTGAAGTATTTTTGTTCATTGGCATAATGACAACTTCTACAATTGTATCCTCAAATTCCTTCTCCATCACAAGACTCTTTGATGAAGACATGAAAAAAGAACTGTCCACCATGATGGATATGGTGAGAGAAATGTATGAGGATGGAAGGAAGAGAAACATGCTTAGAAAGTAGCTAAATTCCATGAAGGAAGATAAGTAGTTGCTTGCTGACAAATTGTAGGAAATGGAGAGGAAACTTCATATTGCCAATATGAACCTGAAAAGGATGCATGAGTTGGAGTCACAACTCTTTGTTGCCCAAGAAGCCTTAGTTAAGTACCAGCTTGAAGAAGAGGTAATCCATTCCAGTTTGTCTTCAAGTTCTTATGAGAATGCTTGTATTGGTTCTTTTGAAAAACATACTAGAAGCATAGGTTCCAAGCTAATGTCCAAGATGGGCTATGAAGGAAAGGGCTTGGGAAAGGATGCACAAGGTATTATTGAACCAATAATGGTTGAGGAAAGGCCTAAGTATTTGGGTCTTGGCTATGGACAATCTTATGGAGAGAGTTCCAAAGCTACCATGAAGGCCATTGAAACCATTCCAAGGAGTTTCATTGCAGGTCCTCTATCTCAAGAGTGTGAAGATTGTGTTCAGGAGGAATGCAATGGCTTGAAACATCATTTTTAGGGGGTAGGTGTTCAGAAGCACACCCTTGAACCAGAGAGTTGTGGACACTCTAACAGCCTTGAAGAGATCGATGGGATTCCAAAGGGAGCCACTTCTTCATTTGCTTCACCTCCTCATGAAGGCAATAAAGGTGAAAGAGGTAGGTATAAATCTGGTTCTGAACATTGTCCTTTTGATTGTGCAAAGCATGATAAATTTCCACATAGATATGGAAAAAGGGTTGCTTGTTCCTTTTGTGGTTTGGATAACCATCATGTTTCTAGATGTTGGAAGAGAATGGCCACATACAGGAAACTTTTGAAGGAAAAGAAGCAAGTAGCAAAAGGTCCATTGGACAAGGCAAATCATGCTGTCAAGAGGATGCACATGCAGTGCACTTACTGCCATAAGCAAGGGCATCTTGCTGAAAGGTGTTGGACTTTCAATCCAACAATGCTTCCACAAAAGCTGAAGGAGAAGGAGGAAAGAGAAGATGGCAGAAATGGAAAGGAAGATTCCATGGCTGATGTGTCTCAGAATAATTCACATATTGATGCTGATGTGCAGGCAAAGGAAGGACCTTTGAAATGGATTGGTAATAAATGGTTAGAGTTCTTATCCAATTAAAGATTGGATGCCTATTGATGCATCTGTTTGCATTTCTTTGTTAATGGAATGCAAGTTGCAGGTTTATACCAAAATGGTGAATGGAAAAAGTTGAGTAGGAGGCTCACTTTGTTGCTGCAACATTACATTTTATTTCAACTTCAAAAGTACAATGTGCTTAAGCGAAAGTTGAAGGATGAAATGTATGCATGAGATGATGTGCATGAACACAGGGATGTTGATGTTTTCCTTGTTTTTGGAACATGGGTGTGTGACTAACTTGAAGGGTTGATTGCTTTAAAAGCATTTTTTGTGGGATTATTATCTAGTCCATCAATTGTATGCAAATGTAAGACATGGAGGTGTTCACAAGATGTGAAAATCTATTACTTTTATTGAAGCAGGAGTTTAGTCCATCCAGTTGTTCTCTGTATGCCTGTTGCTGTTAATAATTGTTGTTGGCAGCTTGTCAAACATGTACAAATGAAAGTTTTGTGGAGCAGATGTACTTCACATTTGTTGAGCCACCTTGGATCAATGATCAAGGCTAAGAAGCTCAAACTACCTTCTATGACCATTTCAGTGGAAGTTCTACAGGAAGGCAAGGAGGAAGATAGTTCTTCTCAGGAAGACTAGCCCATCCAGAGAAGGGAAGTGGTCAAAAAATTTGGTTCAAAGGCACTATGCAAAGGCAAGTGTAGGGAGGCTGAAAGAAGAGGGTAAGTCACTCTCATTTACTGTTCAGATCAGTATATCAGTCTTTTGGAGACCAAAAGTTCTTTTAGTGGGAAGGCGTGATCCAAAAATGGGTCCTAGATAAACCTCGAAGTCTAAAAGACTTCATGCAAGAGGTAAAAGGTGCCAAATGGTACAAATACTTTGTAAATCAGAGGGAAATGAAAGTTGCAGGCTGGTCTTAGAAATAGTCTCATCGCAGAGATCTCCTCATTCTGAATCCAACGCAACTTGAATGGGCGAGAACGGACTCTGGATGAAGGAGTTATTGTAAAATGAAAATTGCTAATACCCTTAGGAAAGGAGGCAATTTCATTAAATTCTGCACTATATTGAAAATTTTGATTTTAGTATAGGCTCATGGGCCAATCCACAACTGACACGTGGCATGCTGGGATTGGGCTTGTTAGGATTCCAAGAAACTCTCCT
Organism: Pinus taeda; assembly: GCA_000404065.3. Classification (NCBI taxonomy): domain Eukaryota; kingdom Viridiplantae; phylum Streptophyta; class Pinopsida; order Pinales; family Pinaceae; genus Pinus; species Pinus taeda. The sequence goes on from APFE030614723.1 coordinate 103,826, forward strand.
AGGTTGTAGCTCGAATATGCCTGGTAACATATAAATTAAACTATTGTTGCAGGTTTAATGGAAGGAATGATGGTTTGGTTCAAGCCAGATAACCACTTCTACTCTATTTCACTTCAGACATGCATGAAAACCCTCAGAATACAAGGATTTAGACCACCAATGCTCACAATTTAGATATTAGGTGAATATGGAGAATACTAACCACACCAGTAGTTACACAAGACCATGTGATGACCGGCTACAACTAGTACAGAAACTTGCAAATCTAATCTATTAATGCAAAGACAGGATGACAGCTCTCCTGCATTAGATAGAAAGAAACTTGAGCAACATAGTCAGCGATGCATTCAAGATTCTAACACAGAGATAAGATGACAATTATCTAGTGCTAAACATCAAGAGATCAAGAACACATCATATCAAGTACAAGCTTAGAACAAAGGAAAATGGATAGTGAGTAGTTAATAACAAAATAAGCTTGTATTTGTTGAAATTGAAGATGAGACGCTGCAAGTGACAAATGTCTACAGTCTCCAGAAGTTGAACCTTACATCAAATGCCAACCTTGATTACATCTTTCTTCTGGATATTTATAAATTTACATTATAATGGCACCTGGCTGTTTAGGTATGGAGGGGTCTTAATTGACCACCAACTGCATTTAGTTGTTTGGTGGAGTCTTTGGACGAGGTTACTTATTTCAATGGGTGAATTTGATATGTTCAGGTGTTGCGCTATCCTTTAGGCGGTTGGAGTGCTCGTACCAGTGGAGTCCATGACTGATAAATTCAGTTATAGAATCGTGCTATGCCCTTTTCTCCTTTGGCCATGCTTTATGTTAAATATGGTTGTTGGGGGTCCGACTGTTGTCAGTAAAGCAGAGCGGGTTATCTCCTTCCTTGGTCAATAAAATGGTCGTGGGACGTAGAGTGCATGGGTAGGTGGACAATTTGGGTGAGCGAGAAGGATGACCGTCAGACCGAGGAGATGAATGGCGGGGATGGTTCGGCGAAAGTTATAGACCGAGGTGGGAACGGGGTGCATCAATGTTGTTAGATCTTCGGCGAATAGATCGGACGGTCATCGGGCGACGGAGTTGCACGGGCGTTTAATGGGTGAGGGCGGTTTGGTCAGGCGGTAACGGTTTTCATCGCACCGCTTTCAGGCGCTAAGTGGTAAATGCCCGGGGCCGAGTGATTCCACTCAATGATCGACACATAACAGCGGATGAGAGAGAAAAACCACTCTCATCACTCGATCAAGTTGCCTGCACGATGTATGCGAAGACCGTCAGATCTGGCGGAGATGATCTGACGGTGGAAAATGGTCGAGCGGGTCACCTTTATCAGATGTGAGGTGGGCTGTTAGATTGTCAGGGAATGATCAACGACGGGAAAGCAATGAGGGCTTTATGAGCACATGAGGGCATATGGGTAAGGTTTTATGGTTGGTTTGGCTTTGCGCTTAGAGCTGTGGCCAAAAGGGACTTTGTCAGATTTTAGAAGGTTTATTTAGGGAATGGGAAAAGTTTAGAGGTGAGCGGGGTGAGGGAAGAAAGGGAAAAGTGACCAATGTGAGCTTGCTTTGGACACAATCAAATAGACCATGCTTCTTTCTGACATTAGAAAGTCAGTTCTGCATAACAAAGCTAACACTGGTTCCTTCTGGGATGAAAGCCTCCCTGTGAGGTTTCAAGAACCGTAGACCACTGCCTTTCATACAAAAACAAGATCAACAATATTTCGTAGTGTTCCATTGGGCATGGAGTCTAATTAAGCCTACACCAAAACTTGTAAAAAGAACATATTTACAATGCCGAGGCCTAAAGGCCTTAATTAACATAAACTTTCAAAAACCACCCATTGACTGGGCCATCAAAAACTATTTCTTCTTCCATACTTTGCAGCATGAAAGTGTTGTTCCCCTGGACCTGAGCAATGATAAAAGGTCCAGTCCACAAAGCATCGAACTTCCCATGATTGCCTTTCTTTTCCTTCAGTGCATCCCATTTAAGAACCAAGTCTCCAATTTGAAAATTTTCCTTCTGTGCCTTTCTATCAAAGGCTTCCTTGATTCTCTTTTGATGTGCTGCGAACTTTTCAATCAATTGATCTCTGATTTGATGCACTTCAGCCAAGTCACTAATCCTCCTTGCCATGTCATTTTCCTCGTTTTTCCCTTCCTACAAGAACTTGGCCATAGGGAGGGTCAACTGGATTGGGAATACAACCTTAGTTCCATATACCAACTTCAACAGAGAATTCATTGTGGATTTCTTGGTGGTCACCCTATCAGCCCACAATGCAAACTTCAGTTTGGAATCCTAGTTCCTTTTTTTGTCTTCCAGCAAATTTTTGATTATCCTTATCAGGCTCTTATTGGATGATTCTACTATACCATTGCCTTAAGGGTAATATGAGGTGGAATGAACTAGCTCAATGCCCATTGAGTCGTGCATGTCCACCAACTATTTTGCCCTGAAGGCTACTACATTGTCTGTAACCAATTTGTGTGGGCAACCAAACCTGGTGAAAATATTTTCTGTCAAGAACTTCATGACAACATGGTGATCAAATTTCTTAGTAGGGATGGCCTCAATCCATTTAGTGAAGTAATCAGTGGCTACTAATATCCATATGTGCTGGCCACTAGAATGTGGATTAATTTCCCCTATGAAATCCAAGCCCCACTGCTGGAAAGTGCCACTGGCATGTATTGGCTTCAAGGGTAAGGACTTCAACTACTATTTTCCTTCAAACCTCTGGCATTTGTCACAGGATCTTACAAATGAAAAGACATCAGGAAACAGAGTGGGCCAATAGTACCTAGCTTTGAGGATCTTGTGGGATGTGGTTTTCCAATAGTGATGTCCTCCATAGATGTTGGAATGAAACTGATGCATGACCTCCATAGATTGTTCTTTGTCCAGACATCTTAAAAGGATTCCAGATGGATCCCTCCAATAAAGCAAGTTTCCATGAATACAGAACTTGGATGTTCTGAGCTTAATAGTCCTAGCTTGGCTTGAACTAAGGCCTGGAGGAACTTCTAGCTTCAACAAAAATTGAGCTATTCTAGAATACCATTCACAAGAACCTAGATTTTCGGCCAACAACCAGTCATGTCCTTGTCCTACTGTTGCTTCTGCTATCTGAACATCCTCTGAATTTGTACCCATGCAATTTATGTCAAGCATTTTGCAATTTTCTTCAGCCATCAGCTGAGCAAGGCCTTGGACCTTCACAAGATTGGTGGGATTCAATTCTATGTTGAATTCAGTAAGCTTTGCAATCCATTTAGCCCTTCTTCCATCAACATCTGGCTGCGTTAGGACATCCTTTACTGAAGTAGAGGGCACATATGCAATTACCTTGGAGTGCATAATGTAGATTCAGAAAGATTTTAAAGATTTGATAAGAGCATAGGCCTATTTTTCGATAATATCCTACCTTAGTTCAGCATCCCTTAGGGTTTTGATGAAAAATGCCACTGGATGCTCTAAATCCCCATCATATTTCTGCAATAATATCGCTGCAAGGGTGTCACCAGAAGCAAAGGAGAAGATATGGAACTCCTTGCTATAGTCTGGGCTGATCAAAGTGGGGGCTTCCATAATAGCTCTTTTGATGGCTTCAAAAGATCTTCTTGCTGCATCAGTCCATTTGATATCTGATCCCTTTTTTCAGAATAGAGGTGATGTGTTTTACCAATTCTACAAAATTAGGAATAAACCTTCTTACAAAATTTATTTTGCCTAGAAAGGATTGGATGTCCTTTTTTGATCTTGGGACAAACAAGGTCTGTATCGCTTTCACTCTCTCTGGGTCAACCTTGACACCTGTAGCAGAAACAATGTGTCCTAGAAGCTTGCCCTCTTCTAAAGAAAATTGTGACTTCTTAGGATTCACTGATATCCCAAACCTTCTGCACTTCATAAACAGTTTCTTCAAATGCTGCAAATGATCTTGATGGCTGCTAGAGTATACTGTTATATCATCCAGGTAGACAAGGACAAACTTATCCTTCTCTCCTACAAACGCTATATCCATGGCTCTCTGAAAGGTAGCCCCAACATTCATCAGCCCAAAGGGCATCTTAGAGTACATAAAAGTGCCCCAAGGATTAGTGAAAGTAGTCTTTTCTTGGTCATCTGGATGTACAGAAACTTGGTTATACCCTAAAAATCCATCAAGGAAAGACATAAATTTGGCTCCTGGGACTTTCTGTAGCAAATGTTCCATCTTTGGTAGGGGATAGTTGTCCTTTCGAGAACATTTGTTCAGGTTCCTGAAATCAACACACAGCCTGATTTCTTCTCCCCTTTTCTTCCTCACCACTACCAAGTTGACTACCTGCTTTGAATACCTCAGAGGAACTATGATTTTGGTAGCCAACAACTTCTTGATTTCCTTTTCAATCAGAGGGAGGAGTAAAGGATTTATGGGTCTCAACTTCTGTTTGAAAGGAATGGTGTCTTTCTCCAATGGGATCTTATGCTGGATGATATTTTTGTCATAAGTTTTAAGGTCACTGTATTACCAGGCAAAGACATCAGCAAATTGCTTCATTAAGGTGCAGTACTCAGAACTTTGGGAAGAAGACAAATGGGTTGACAGATTTATATACTTTGGATGATCTAGAATCCCTATGTTATGCCTATGGGCTACAGACTGTTTTTCTTTTTGGGAAACCTTATGAGGCACATCGTTATGGTCAAACAACTTCTCTAGAGGCACTAGCCCTTTACGTATATGATTGCTAGGCAACTGAACAATGCCGTCTTGGCCAATTCTATTCCTTAGCTGGGGCTGGTGACATTCCTCCAAGGTTTCACTCTCTTGATCAATTTGCATTTCAGAGAATTCATCAAGGACTTACAGAAACCTCTTTACTTCATCATCATCCTCAAAAACTTTCCAGTGCTTGATGTTATTAGGCAAGTATGGTCTATATTTTACCTGGACTTGATAAGCCAATCTAGGGGGCATGGGAGGAATGAACATGCTAGCAAGAATAGCAAGGGAATCAACAAGCTGATTTTTTACTCTAGGAATATATGAGATGCAAAAGCTATCAAAAGATTCTTTGAGTCTCCATACCTCATTTCTATACACTTTCAGCCTTGGGTGCCTTGCTTGGAACGTTTTTTTCACTTGTTGAATGATGAGATCAGCATCTCCAAACACCTTTATGCCTCTGATTCCTATTTCTTTGGCAGCGTTTAAGCCCAATATCAGAGCCTCATACTTTGCTATATTGTTGGTGACCTGAAAAGTCAGTTTAAAAGACAGATGTGTGCTTTCTTGTTTTGGATACACTAGCACCACTCCTACTCCTTCATTTTCCTTTGAACAGGCTCCATCAAAGAACATATCCCAAGCCTGTGTCCCTTCCTCTTCCATGGCCTGGCATACTGGTTTCTTGAGCTGCACTGAGGCCCTATGGCATTCTTCAATTTGGAGAATACATGCTCCAAAATTAGTGTCCACAGTGTAAATGGGATGATTAGTGGGATTCTTCTCATCACTGATGATATAAGCTAGTTGGGCTTCCCTGTATAGTCTTCTGCTTTCTCCCCCAAAAACTGGGATAGTAGCATAAGATAAGTCATTTTGCAATGTCCCACCCAACCTCTTAATCCAACCTCTAGAAAGTAGCATACCAAACTTAGGGGGGACATCTGCTACCACAATATTCATCATCATGCTCTTCATGGGCAGCTGAGTCAGGGTGATGGTTAAGTCTTTGATTAACCCCAGACATTTCACCTTCCTCGAATCAAAGGAGAACAAGTCATGATAAGGTTTGGTAATATCAAGGCCTAACTCTTCCATGACAACTTTGGGCATCAGATTATGGCTGGCACCTGTGTCCAGCAGGCAGTTATGGAGGATTTTGTCATGAATGGTCAAGGAGACATAAAATGATGGGGAATTGTCATCAGCAGGTTCAGTCATTGGGATAAGCACAACCGCAGATTTATCATCTTGTAAATTCACATAGTCATTGGATGTTGGTGTGGCTTTCAGCTCAAGGGCATCAAGGATGGGCTTCTTAAAGACCTCACTCTTTACAAGTTCTATCAAAGGTATAGATATTTTTAACTTCTGGACTTCTGATTCAAAATTGAAAGGGGAAGGGGACTTGTCAGGGCCTCTTATCTCTTGAGCCAGTGTTTTGAGGATGAAGGGATCAGTTGTTGGTCACTTCTACTTGCTGATCTGCTGCTCTGTGGGGACTTCAACTCTTTGGGTAGGATTCTCTTTGACATTACTCATTCTTGACCTCAAGTTGTATCTTTTCTAGTCTTCAGTCTGCAGAATAGCTTCCCTATCCCACTCTTGATTGGTCTGGTCCCTGAGTAATGACTCCTCGTAAGTAGCTAATGTAAAAAAGGCAGCACTACCCTTGTCTTCCATGCAGTGAATCTCATCCTCTTCATCAAACTGCTCCTCCTCCACGACTACGTTCTGGAAATGAGTCTTAACCCTTTATTCTTCACTAGCCTCTTTGCCCTTGTGAATGATCTACAGTTGTTCATTTTCTCTTCTGAATGGATTTGGTTTTCTAGAAGAAAATGTATTAGGAAGCCTTGCTTTCCCAAAACTCTGCTCAAGCTTCAGTTTGGATATTTCAACAGCCAATGACTTTATCATTTTAGTCATTTTGTCTATTTCGGGTTCTGAAGATGAAGAAGAAGAAGAAGACTCACCTCTCTGCCTCCTTCTATTAGCATGTCCTTTGAGTTTCTCTGCAGCCATGATATTGGATTCCACCTCCAAGGTTGCATCTTGCATTTCAGCTAGAGAAGCACATCTTCTCTCTCTTAATAGTAGGCAAAAATCAGAATCAAAGGCGTTGACATAGGTGAGTTTGGCAGAGGTGGGGGTAGGCTTGACTTTCGCTGGTATCTTGCTATACATACGATTGAATCTTTTATTAAAATCAGACAATGACTCCCCATTTTCCATTTTCAGGTTGCCAAACTCAGTATGGTAGTATAGCAGGTCTTTCTTATCTCCCCAATGCTTTAAAAACACATAATCTAATGCTTCAATGTCTGCTATAGACCTAGGGGTCAGCTCTCTAAACCACTTTATAGCCTCTCCATCAAGGCTTTGGACAATACTCTCGTCCACACATCATCTTCACTGATATCTAGGTTATCAGCATAGCTATAAAAAGACTCAAGGTGTTCTTCTGTTGTTACTCCCTTTGTACCGGTGAACTTAGGCATGTATTTATGATATTCTCCTATAGGCATGGCATTCAAAGGAATAGGCAGGACCAGGGGTCCATACCTAGCAGCTATGATTCTTTCCATTTTGGTGGGTGCTTGTGGGCCTGCCATGACTGGGGTAGATGGAGGGGTACTAGAAGTTTGAAAGGTATGGATTTGAGAAATGACTGTCAGGGCTAAAGGAATATGATGGACTGGAAGGGTGGTTTCCTTTGGACTGAGATCCAAAGGGGACTTTACTAAATAGGGATCTTTATGAATCTTTGAAAATATTTCTTCACTGCTAGTACTAGAGGCTATATTTTCAACATGTAGATGCTCTGTTACAAGCCTTTCTGGCAGAGATACATAAGATTGTTTAGGCTTACCTGATCCTGATGCTCCCTTTTGTGATGTATTTCTCTGCTTGACAATCTTCTTAGGGTTAGGCATTGGGTCAACTAGTGATTTCTGAGGATTTCTCCGAGTTGTCTCACAAACTGAGCTAGAACTATGATGTGGAGTCGCCAAAAGGTTAGTTCTCTAGTAGAGTCACCAGACAGATGATTACAACAAAAAAATGTGTCCAGATTTTTTCCATCATCAAAGCTGGATTAGTGTTGTTCTCCCAGGGAAGCTGAGCTTCAATCTTATCTCCCCAGCAACAACGCCAATTATGTTAGGATTTTTGCAGTGGCATGATCCGGATTATCCACAGTTTTGTGTTCATTCTGTCGACGTTTCAAACCCCAAAGGGGGTCCATCATCAGGACTAAATCATATAGAAGAATGAAAGCTTTATTGAGAGAATAGTCCATCGACTTGGGGTTTGAAACGTTGAGAGAATGAACACGAAACTGTGGGTAATCCAGATCATGCCACTGCAAAGAACTACCACAGAAGCCTAAAATCTTTATAAAAATTAGGGTTCTAAGTTTATTTATACCCAGGTCGATGGACTCTTCTCTCAATAAAGCTTTCATTCTTCTATCTGATTTAGTCCTGATGATGGACCCCCTTTGGGGTTTGAAACGTCGACAGAATGAACACGAAATTGTGGATAATCCGGATCATGCCACTGCAAAGAACTACCACAGAAGCCTAAAATCTAACATAACTTCCCTGTACAGAGGGGAAACATGGAAGGAGATTTGTCTTCTCGAAATCTTGAGGATAAAAATTGAGAGGAGAACTGTGGACCTACAATTTCTGAAACATTGTAGAAACAAGAAAATCATATAAGTGTCGGCTTCTTTATAAAAATTAGGGTTCTAAGTTTATTTATACCTAGGTCAATGGACTCTTCTCTCAATAAAGCTTTCATTCTTCTATCTGATTTAGTCCTGATGATGGACCCCCTTTGGGGTTTGAAATGTCGACAAAATGAACACGAAACTGTGGATAATCCGGATCATGCCACTGCAAAGAACTACCATAGAAGCCTAAAATCTAACATAACTTCCCTGTATGGAGGGGAAACATGGAAGGAGATCTGTCTTCTCAAAATCTTGAGGATAAAAATTGAGAGGAGAACTACGGACCTGCAGTTTCTGAAACATTGTAGAAACAAAAAAATCATATAACTGTTGGCTTCTTTATAAAAATTAGGGTTCTAAGTTTATTTATACCTAGGTAGATGGAATCTTCTCTCAATAAAGCTTTCATTCTTCTATCTGATTTAGTCCTGATGATGGACCCCCTTTGGGATTTGAAACGTTGATAGAATGAACACGAAACTGTGGATAATCTGGATCATGCCACTGCAAAGAACTACCATAGAAGCCTAAAATCTAACACATGTTAGGATTCCAAGAAAATCTCCTTGGTTGTAGCTCGGAGATGCCTAGTAACATATAAATTAAAATATTGTTGCAGGTTTAATAGAAGGAATGATGGTTTGGTTCAATCCAGATAACCACTTCTACTCTGTTTCACTTTAGACATGCATGAACACCCTCAGACTATAAGGCTTTAGACCACCAATGCTCATAGTTTAGATATTAGGTGAATATGGAGAATACTAAACACACCAGCAGATACACAAGACCATGTGATGGCCGGCTGCAACTAGTACAGAAACCTGCAAATCTAATCTATTAATGCAACAACTCTCCTGCATTAGAATAGAAAGAAACTTGAGAAACCTATTCAGTGATGCATTCAAGATTCTAACACAGAGATAAGATGAAAATTATCTAGTGGTAAACATCAAGAGATCAAGAACAAAACATATCAGGTACAAGCTTAGAACAGAGGAAAATGGACAGTGAGCAGTTAACAACAAAATAAGCTTGTATTTTTTGAAAATGAAGATGAGATGCTGAAGTGACAAAATGTCTACAGTCTCCAGAAGTTGAACCTTACATCAAATGCCAACCTTGATTACATCTTTCTTCTGGATATTTATAATTTTACATTACAATGGCACCTGGTTGTTTAGGTATGGAGGGGTCTTAATTGACCACCAACTGCATTTAGCTGTTTGATAGAGTCTTTGGACGAGGTTGCTTGTTTCACTGGGTGAATTTGATCTGTTCAGGTGCTGCGCTGTCCTTTAGGCGGTTGGAGTGCTTGTATCAGTGGAGTCCATGACTGATAAATTCAGTTACAAAATCATGCTATGTCCTTTTCTCCTTTGGCCATGCTTTATGTTAAATATGGTTGTTGGGGATCCGACTGTTGTCAGTCGAGCAGAGCATGTCATCTCCTTCCTCGGTCAATAGAATGGTCATGGGACAATTTGGGTAAGCGAGAAGAATGACTGTCAGATTGGGGAGATGAATGATGGGCATGGTTTGGCGAAAGCTATAGACCGAGGTGGGAATGGGGTGCGTCAGTGTTGTTGGATCTTCAGTGGACAGATCGGACGGTCATCGGGTGATGGAGTTGCACGGGCGAGGGCGGTTTGGTCAGGCAGTAATGGTTTTCATTGCACCGCTTTAGGGCGCTAAGTGGTAAATGCCCGGGGTCGAGCGATTCCACTCAATGATCGAAACGTAGCAGCGGATGAGAGAGAGAAATCGCTCTCATCGCGCGCTATCGCTCGATCAAGTTGGCTGCGCGATGTACGCGAAGACTGTCAGATTTGGCGGAGATGATCTAACGGTGGAAAATGGTCGAGCGAGTCACCTTTATCGGGTGTGATGTGGGCCTTTATATTGTCAGGGAATGATCAACGACGGGAAAGTGATGAGGGGATTATGAGCGCAAGAGGGCGTATGGGTAAGGTTTTATGGTTGGTTTGGCTTTGCACTTAGAGCTGGGGCCAGAAGGGACTTTGTCGGATTTTAGAAGGTTTATTTAGGGAATGGGAAAGGTTTAGAGGTGAGCATGGTGAGGGAAGAAAGGGAAAAGTGACCAATGTGAGCCCGCTTTAGACACAATCAAATAGACCATGCTTCTTTCTGACCTTAGAAAGTCAGCGCTGCATAGCAGAGCTAACAAGGCCATGTGGCCTTGTTTGATTGGGCTAAGAGAAAATATCGCATCACAATTATTTATAAGGAAGGGACCTTGGGTCATCGACGATTGCAATAAGAAATTGCCTCTTTATCGCATTGCACAAATTCATGGGAGGACTTAACAAAAGGCCAAAGGATGCAATGATTTGTGATTGGGATTATCACATCACAATATCTCATCGCACATAACCCAAGGGGAAGGACCCATAGCATTGAGAAGGGCCGATGCAACATACGACTACGATCGCCAATATTGGCGGATCGCTGTCGGAGATCCCAAAGGAGAAGGACCCCGGGCCATGTGACTTGCAACGATGATCAGAACCGGACCCGAAAGGGTTCCAAAACATAAATACATAATATTTCACATCTAGACCAAAGCCATTTCCACGATTTTTTGCCATATTTGCCATGTTTTTAATGTATTTTCAAAATACAAAGGGACGGGCCATTTTGGCATGCGATGGCGACTTGAAAGTGGACCTGATAAGAGAATAAGGTGGATTTAAGGACTCTTCAAAGTTCAATACATTGAGTTTGGCGGATTTTCTTCGTTTAAAATACATTTTCCTGTGTATAACAAAAGGTGATTTCGTTTGGGATTCTGAAGGATTCCAAGAGGCCCGAGGCACTCTTATGTTACAGAAAAGGTGACCACCTCCCATTGGCATTAAACAATGATTGCATAACGCCTGGAAGAGGAATCTGTAATGAACAGGCAGCGCAGCTTTGGCTTTGAAGCCATAGACAGAGAGCCAAAAAAAAGGGACAGCACTGAGACAGAATGGAGATAACGAGAGGCAAAAGGAGGCATGAAAATTTGCAGAGGCCGAGAGGAAACACCAAAAGCACAATTGATTCATTTGCTTGGAGGCTGAGCGAAGCACTGATAACATAGAGAGTGGTGAATTCTCATTCGTGGAGGTAACATGATGCACAAGAGAAGTTCCGAGAAGCTCATGGAGGCCTGTAATGCTCAGTGAATGTGTGGGCAGAATTGGAGCACTGAGGAACCCATTGGGAAGCTCGGTGTGCCAAACCACTTGATAGGAGATATCCACCAGAGGTTGGATAGGCAGAGCCAGAGTGCTTGATAGAGCGAAGCCACCGAGCTTGGAGGCAGCACATAAATACTTCAGTGAAGTATCAGACATCAAAGAGACTGAATGTTCGAGTTGTTGCTAGTGTTGTCTAAGTTGAAGACACAAGAAGGATTCCAGAGACAGTAAACAATTCTAAGTGAGTCAAAGAAGCCAAAAGCTCAAAGGAGCTCAGAGCACTGACTGAAGAATTAGTCCAGAGAAGCCTAGAACTGTTTGCAGCTAAAGGAGAGCCAGGGGTAAGATGATATTCTGAACCCATTGGTTCATTAGTAAACTATATGGAGTTGAGTCACGGACTTGTAAAAGAATTCAGCCATAATCCCAAAGAGCCTAATCGAGTTGATTAGAGCTCAAGGAGACGTAGCCCAAGATATTAGGGTGAACTCCATATTAATTGGCTGTCTTATGTGTATTTTTTTACTGTTGCCTTATTCACTGTTATATGCATTTATGTATGTTCAAGCACATTTAAATATCAACATACACAACAGATTTTAAAGCACATAACAACCAACAATAAAAACAAGCATATGCCTATACTTTAAAAGCATTTCTTAATTCCGCATTGGTTAATCAAATAGACTTGGGAAAATTCAAGCTTTGGAAGTGGGAGAGGTTCTTGTAAGCTAGACAAGAAGCCTAAGAGCCCCATTTTCAGATCAAGCCCAAATGAAATCAGCTCCAGGAGAAGGTACCGACAATCAGGTCAATGGAAGGCTAATAAAAATAATTTCGAAGCGCTCAACCTGATTGAAGAGGAAGGTGAGATTCCCTCAAGCAATGTCAGTACCTATCTTGGGAAGGACTCCAAAGCCTCTCTTGGTCTTCTCGAGGATGGGATTCTACCCCTTGAAGATGCCTCTGTCCATGTGACAGGGAATACTGACTCTTCCTTGGATGAGGGCGAGTTCCACTATCCTATGACGGCTTGAACTGGCCCCTCCCTTGCTAGTTCAACTTATGAAAAATTAGATATAGAGAAATAAAATGAACAATAGTGCGTTCAATGTAAGGTGGGAATAAAATGGATAGAGAGGCTCAAATCGAAAACACTGAAAAACGACAAAGAATTGGGAAGACAAGGTATTTGGGATAGACACATCATAGGGAATCAAAATACAAGGAAAGGAGGTAATTTAGGCCCTAATCAAGGGGACATAAATTCTAATAAGAAATAATGAAACTAATCTCCTATTATTTTAGGGGGTTGGGGTTGAATAAAATAATGTCAGAGGTTAAATCATTAATTTAAAAACAAAAACTACATATTCTCCTACTCTAGGAGACTAAAATGGGGGACCAAGAGATTTCCCAAAACCAATATAAATTATGGAATGGTAGTGGCATTTCGATAGTCAATTCATGGGGGGATTCAAGTGGTATTTTCATTCTCTGGGATTCCTCATCTTTGAGGCTTTTGGATTAACGTTCCTCTCGTTTTTGGTGGACAATCCAATTTTTACATCTTCCCTCCCAAAATATATGTTGAGTAATTAATGTCTATATGCTACTTCATTTTCGAGAAAAAAAATATTATTGGGCATCTCCCATGGACTTAAGAGACTCAAAATATGGATTAAATTGCATCATAGGTGAAGATTTTAATGATACCTTATATTCTTAGGAAAAACAAGGAGGCTATATAGCTAGAGATTAGTTTCAAGAACAAATGGAAGATATTATTCTAAAATTAAATCTTCGTGATATCAACCCCTCCTCCAATAAGTATAGTTGGAGCAATAATATATTAGGTCCTAATCATATTACTCCTGGTTTGGATAATTTTTTAGTATCATATTCTCTTCTAGTTCAACATTTTATATGTTCTTCTAAAATTTTACCTTGTTATACTCGATCACATAACCATTTCTCTTGGAATTGCTGAAATTTGAGACTATGTTCCTATTCCATTTAGACTCAATCCAATTTGGATTATATTGGAAGGATTTAGCAATCTAGTTAAATCAGTTTGGAGCCAGTGGATTGCAAGTAGTCCAATCACCAATTAGGAAGGGAAAATTAAGCTTCTAAAAGTTTCTTTGAAAAGCTGGGCCAAGGCACAAAAGGATTAAACGTCCTCCAAAATGTTTATCCTCCAATCTAAATTATGATAGACCCAACTAGATTTAGAATACAACCATGTTACTCGCGAGCTCCTTTTTCAAGAAAAATTCGAGTTTCAGCAATATCATAATGCATTTAAGGAAGAGGAAGAATGGTGGAGACATAAATCATGAATTCTCTTACTACAAGCAGGGGATATGAATATAAAATTCTTCCATAATAAGGTAATAAATCGAGTTTGGAAGAATAATATTAGAGAAAACACGGTTCAAGGAAACAAAATAGATGATTTTTCTCAAATATAGTCCAAGGCTATTCTTCATTATAAAGAGCTCTACAATGATGTGGGCTCGCTAAAGCATAATCAAAACGTTATATATTGGAGAACATCTCAGAAATGATTTCTTAAGAGGATAACATTTCTCTTCTTAAAGAAATTTTTTAAGAAGAAATCAATTCCATTGTGTTCTCCTTCATCTCAAATAAGGCCCCTTGGGTAGATGGGTTTTCTGCCCATTTTTATTAGCAATATTGGGAGGTCATAAAGTTTGACCTTTGTACATTGATTGATTATTCCTGTAAACATAATTGTATTGGAAGGGGGTATTGATCAACTTTTTTGGCTTATCCCAAAGGAGTCTAATTCCTCCTCTTTCACTTGGTTTAGGCCTATTTCATTGTGTAATGTATCTTATAAAGTGATCTCTAAGATCTTTGAATCCAGAATCAAGCTCATTCTTCCAAAAATCATTAATGAAAACCAAGGGGGGTTTTGTTTATCAACAACAAATCTTTGAAAATATCATTTTAGTCCAAGAAGCTATACACTCATGTCAATCAAGAAGTGACAAAGGAATGGTGATAAAGTTGGATAAGGAAAATTCCTTTGATCATGTTTGGCATAGCTTCCTCTTCAAGGTAATGTTTAGATTTGGTTTTGAAAATAAATTTATACAATGGGTTTCTCTTTGCATTTTAGTACCTTGGATATTTCCCTTGGACAATGGAAACTCTACTAGGTTTTTAAAGCCTCCAGAGGTTGCCCCATTTCCCCCTTTCTCTTTATTATTATGGCAGACTCTCTAAGTAGGCGTTTGGAGTTTGAAAGGAAAATGGTTGTTTTTTAGGTACTCCTTATACAAGGGGAATCAAAAGTATCAGTCACTCTCAATTTGTAGATGATACCTTGCTTCAATGTGGAACTTCAACCATTATTTCCAAGGGATTTAAATTTTTTTTAGATGATTTGTTAATGCATCGGGAGGTCTAATCATTTTTGAAGAAATGCAGATCTATTTTTGGAATATTAGCACAAGGAAGAAAAATCCAATTATGAAAATTTTAGGATTTCACTTTGCGGAGTCTATTGATGGTGCTGGATATTGCCAACATACAAGGGATCTCCCTGATATGAGGTCCCAATTATACCTCACACTTTTTGGTGTAGGATTCCCATCTGGAATATGACCCGACTAGCGTTTACTTAAAGATATGACTTGGCTTTAGTTGTTAGCACGAGAGAGAAGTGCACAGGTGCTTTTGAATGAGCAAGCGAGTGTGCCTTGTGACTATTCGATTGCTGATGTATCAAGGTTATTTCATTACAGAGGGGAAAGAAAGTGAGCCTCTAAGAGAGAAGTAATAGTACTACCCTAATAGAGGCGCGCGTGAATGAGAACGGGTCATCTAACATCAAGTGAAATAGTTCACATAGATGCGACGATTGTTATTAAAGTTACGAAACATTTCCAAAAGTTAAGCAATGAAGCCACTGAAATAGTTCAATTACTCAAGTATATGTAAAAGAAAACATGAATCATAAATCCAAAATCTATGTGTGAAAATGTGCTTTCCTAAAAATCCTTCGATATTAAGCAAAAGTTCCAAGGTACATAAATAGAATGAACATCACTAGCTCCAATAGTGGAGAGTTAAAGCCACTACTTTCTCCCCAGAAGTACTAACTTTGTCTCTCTAATTCCTTGTGGGAGAATCCAAGGTTAAAATTCCTTTACATGAGTAATGAAGTTCCTTTTATAACTTGAGGCATGACCTTTCACATCCCCCTGACTCTTGACTTTCCAAATCCTAATGACATTTGGACTTCTACAACCTTTGGACTTCCAAATGACTTTTAGAATTGCATATAATTCTTGGTATTACATGTCCTTTAGACTTCCATGACTCTTTTGTCCATACATGACTCTTGGAATTCCATTTATTTGTCTTTACACTGATTACATCATTACATCACAACTTCCACATCATCATGTGATGGATACATGGCGCGTCACTATCTTTGATGACTGGGACTGATAGTGACTGATGACATGGAATCTCTTTAATGGTTACATGGTTGCCACTCATGTCTTTGTTCTCCATACAACTTCTGGTCCTTTATGTCTTCACCCTCCAAAGGGTCTTTGATCTAATGGAGTCTTATGAGTGCTTTGATCATTAAGATTTCAATGTGCTCTTTGTTCTTCAATGCTTCCTTTGTTTGCCTTATTTGCCTGATCTTCCTCATGCATGACTTCCATTCTCTTCCTGGAATACTCAAGGAACCATCAACTTGAAAATATCATATTCTAACATGTTTTATGCAGCTTTTATGTTCATGCCTTATAAGTGCACCTGAAAGGAACAAGGAGAGCTTCTAGGCACACTTTGAAAGGCTGAAGGGTTAAAGGGTGGAGGATTCATGGCTTTAGTATGTGCCCATGCGCTCAAGGGAAAGAGGAGAGGCAATCAAGGCAGTGTGTATGATGTAAGTATGAAGGATGAAGGAGAAAGATTTGAGCTTCCCAAGTGTGTTGTGTGTTTAATTTTGAAAAGTAACTAGGTTCAGTCTTCATAATGACATGTGTAATTGTGATTTTATGTAATTGATGAAAATAAGAAAACTAAAATTATTATTGTAATGCTTGTCTCATGGGTTTCATGAGAAAGGAATTTTATTTTTAGTGATGGCTCCCATTGTGAGCATTTAGGATTTGTCATCTAGTCATAAAAGTCAACTTGAGTTTATGAAAATTATGAAGGACCCTTCTTGGGCACATTAAATTTTTGTATGAGTCATAAAAAATTAAAATAAGGCCCTCCAAGACCAAGACAAAGTCACCTCCTTCAAGTGAGCTTCAAAAGGACAATATAATCTCCTTAATGGACACATCAGTTCATCTTCCTGTCAAGTTGGCTAATTAAGCATGGGAAACAACTATAAATAGGGCTGATTGGATATTGATTAGAGACATATTTAGGTGGTCATCATACAGTCTAAAACAAAAGGGTGCAAAAGGAAGTAGGGAGAGCGTTAACTATTTATGCCTGTATTAGGGATAACCTTCACTCACACTTGCAAAGAAAAAGGGACTATTTTTTGTTGAAGAGAAGACCGAAGTATTACAGATCCATAAGAAGGTCAAATCAAAGAAGAAAAGGGTGTATATCTAGCCAAAATACCAAGGAAAGGAACTCCCTCTAAAGTGAAGGGAATCAAGTCATAAAGGGAAGGTATTTTGAATGAATTAGGGTCAACAACTGCATAACTAATTCAATAAGGCCGAAATTATGAAGCATAAAGTCGAAGCTGGAGAGGATTCGAGTGGAAGAAAGGAGCACAAGGTTGTATAAGGATCTCATTAAGAAAACTTGTGTCTTGGTATTGGAGTGGCAAATTGGTCAAGGGTCTTGGTCTTGGTACTCATCAATTGAAATCTCTATAAGAAGAATTTGTTTGGGTTTTCCTCTCAAGAGTGAGAGATTTTGGCCTTGGCTGATAGCCTATATTTTGTGTGTCTTGTCTCTTTATGGTTTATGCATTGGTATCTATTTGATGAAGAAGAACACTAAT
Organism: Pinus taeda; assembly: GCA_000404065.3. Taxonomy (NCBI): domain Eukaryota; kingdom Viridiplantae; phylum Streptophyta; class Pinopsida; order Pinales; family Pinaceae; genus Pinus; species Pinus taeda. The sequence continues at coordinate 121,526 of APFE030614723.1, forward strand.
AACCTAAGTAAAAGAAGATCCTAATCTAAATAAGTAAAGAACACTCACAAACAGTTATTAATAGAAGAGAAATCACTTAATTTCTATGCCCTAGATTTATCAACACTCAAGGGAGAGAAGGAGGGCATATGGTACATTCCTAAGGATTGAAGAAAGAGGCTTTAGGCCTTCGGGGTGCGCTCATGCGCTCAAGAGGCCCATGAGGGTGCATGGCACAAGTCTGAAGGTGTAAGGATGAATATTTGTGCCTTCGAAGTGTGCTCATGTGCTCAAAGAGTTTAGAGGATGTATGGTGCATTATGGAAGGATGAAGGGTGGAACTTAAGGCCTTTAGGGTGTACTCATGCACTCAAGGAGGGCACATTGCTCCGCATTAAAGGAGTGCACTCAAAGGAATAATTAGTTTTTGAAAGGTCTCAATTCAGAACAAGGAAGGGAAAGGGATTAAGGAGTGTGCTGCATGCTCTTGGAGGGCACATGACACAGTTCCAAACAATGAAGGATTCCCAATCAAGGCTTCATAGTGCACTCATGCACTCTTTTCCTTAATGGGTTCACTTTGAAACCAAAGTTTTTCTAAGTATGGAAGATTGGAAAAGGGGCGAACAAGATGAGTTTAGACACATAATGAAGTGTGACACATACTAACTCATCAAGAAAACTTAGAAAATCTTGAACAATTATAAGTAAACATCAAAATGCTACTGTACAAACATTCCCTAAGCACAACAGGTGAAGTGTGTGTGACTGCGACCAAAAAGTGTCGTTTTACAACAACAAAGATGTCATAACCATGAAATACACCAAAGATGTTTTGATCAATGTGACGCCACTTAAGAGCGCTCAAGAATTCTTGAAAATGCTACTGTACAAACATTTCCTAAGCACAATAGGTGAAGTGTGTGTGATTGCGACCAAAAAGTGTCATTTTACAACAACAAAGATGTCATAACCATGAAATACACCAAAGATGTTTTGATGAATGTGACGACACTTAAGAGCACTCAAGAATTCTTGAAACATATAGGATGACATGAAATGACACTTGAAAACCAAGGCATCACTTGATATGACAATAAAGTAGGCTCCAAAATTTGAATGTAGTGAAATTTTGGAGGGTGTTGTAGTAATGACAACACTTGGCGATAAACTGGGTGGGCTTCAACTTCTCTATTTAGGAACAACCTTTTAGTTAAAGGATCAGAACTTCAGGAAGTATCGATTCACCAATTGGAATTCCTTGACTTCCCCCTTTCAAATTGGTTATACACATAGTACATGACTTTCTTCTACATGGTCGAACACACAAAAGATACACCATATCACAATTATTTAAATCTAGGAGAGGGTAATATGTGCGGCGAGTTTATGATATTTAGAGTACGAATTTTCATATATGGTGTTGCTCCATTGCCAGTAGTTCTAGAAAGTACCCCTACGACATCACTTTAGGATAAAAAATGTTGCTTCCCTACCAGCAGGCCTAGATATTATCCTGATGAAATCGCTTGATTCACCTCCCTGCACAGGAAGCTTTCTCTTCTTTCACACTTTATTAATTTATTTAATAGGATTGTGCATCGAAACTTATTATTTTCAACGGGTAGAAGAGGTATCCTGACTTATTAAGAGAATAGGAGGTTTCCCCTTAAGACAAGTATTTTAAGACCTTTGATATAATTTTGCTTGCTTTAGATTTTCCCCGTATCTTGTCTCTACTAGATTGGACAAGTGTTAACACACAAGTAGATTTACACCATGTTTAGTAGTTGAGGTACTAGCATAGGCATGGATCTAATAGGTTATCTCAAGGTTCTCCTTTTGCACATATCATATTTTCCATCTCGGCTTAGCTCAACCTATGGAATTTCCCCAAACAACGAAGGAGAACAAACAAAAAGCCAAGAGTTTTAGTTGTCACACTCCTCTTTTATTCCACCGCAAATTCCTTTTGAGCCATGCACTTTTACTCAAGGTCTTATTTATGTACAACAACCAAGACATAACAATATAGGACACGACTAATACAACACACATACGATTGACACTATTGAAAAATAAAAGAAGGGAAAAACTACAGGAAGTGAAACTTGTAGCTACTATAAAAAATTATGTTTAAAATCTCGGCCATTTAGGGGAAGATGGTCGATCCTCCCGTATAAATATTTCAGCTTGAAGGTATTATGACTGACTTTTTTGTTGATGGTGAAGGGGTCAATCCACTAAGGTTGGAACTTCGTGTGTTTTCCTTTCATTTCGTGGGGTTTATCCCACTTTAGTACTAGGTCACCCACATTGAAACTCTTTGGCCTTGAGGATTTGTTATCAAACTAGCACTTAACAATGTTATGGTGAACAACAAATCTCTCTTTGGATTTTATCCTTTCTTCCTTGAGTTTAAGTAAAGTGTTTTATCTGCTCTAAACCAGAAGGAAAGGTCTACCTTGGGACTCTTGCAATATTTTGAAGGCTCGGAGATACAGGTTCGAGGGAAAGATAACTTCTTTACCATAAAACAACAAGTACGACGAGGTCTTGAGGGAAGGCTTAGGAGTTACATGGTCAACCCATAATGGATTGGTCAAAGCATTGTGCCAGTTCCTTTGCTGAGAGATGGTTTTCTTGATTATGTATATAATATTTTTATTTGTTGATTCAACCAAACCATTTCCCTGCAGTAACAATTAGATGCATGTTTTAATAAAATCACATTTTCTAATGTGAATTCATAAATTTCAATGATGAAAAATAAGTAGCATTATCAAATACAAGTGACATTAGAATGCCAAACTTGGTTATAATGTTCTATCTCAAAAAGTGGATGACTTCCTGGTCATTTACTTGTCTCAAGGGAACTACTTCTGACCACCGAGTAAAATAGTCTGTTGTTGTTAGAATATATCAATGTTGCTTTGACGAGTGAGGAAAATTTCTTCAATAACATCTAATCCACACTATTGAAAAGGTTCCTCAACTGCTATTGGTAGTAGTGGGGCATCTGACCTCTGATCATGACCTACACATTTTTGACAAGCTTGGCACTTGCAGACATAGGTGTGAGCATCTCTAAATAGATTGGGCCAGTAATAACCAACCTTTACGACTTTATGCGATGTTGTGTCACCCATAGAGTAACCACCTATTGGTCCATCATGCAAATATCTAAGTACCTTTTTATATATCTTGTGGCTCAAGGAACCTTAGCAGGACACCATTTTGGTGCTTTATGAAAATAACATTAAAAAGCTAGTAGGATGGAGCTTTCAGGCGAATTTCCCTCTTTTGTTTATTTGATAAGGGCATGGGTAAGGTGTCGTGCTCTAGGGATTTTTGTATATCAGAATACCAATACCATGGTGCTATAGACCTGGACTGAGAAACATGTTCAAGATGTACATTTATATATCCTGCTCCCAACTTGAAAGATCTTGTTTGAGAGCATTTCTTACTTTGGCTGCTAGCTTACAAAGGCCATGACCCTTTATGTTATGAATTGGTTTAAATTCCAGATCATATTATTATAAGCAGGTCATCCAATTTGCCCTCTTTTAACCCAACTCCTGTTGCATGAAGAGTGTCCTTATCACTGGATGAGGCACAAATATGATCGTGCGAGATTTTAAAAGATAGGGCATGAAATACTTAACTGCCTTGTATACGACATATGCTTGTTTGTCAATGGAAGGGTAATTTAATTCTGACCCCTGTAGGTTGATGTTTATAAAAGAGATAGGCCACTCATTTAATTTAGTATCCTTTTGAGTCAATACGACCGCAATAGATGAATCTGAAGCAAAGGTATAAAAACAAAATTTTTTTCCATACTCTGGAATGAATAATGCGGGTGCATCAAAACTAGACTACTTGATTTGAGGAAAGCATCATTTTCCTGTTTGTCCCACTTGTATGTCGCATCTTTCTTAATCATCTCTTGTAAATGATTAACGATTTGAGCGTAATCAAAGATTAATTTTCTCATGAAATTGATCTTTCCTAAGAAAGACTACATAGCCTTCTTATTCACAGGGAACAAGAGTTGTGTAATGAATTTGACCCTATCGAGATCAACTTTAATTATACTCTTTGCAATGATGTGCCCTAAGAGAGTTCCTTTTGACACACCAAAGATGATTTTCTTTGGATGGAGAGAAATCCCATATTTGCGACACCGCTCAAATATCTGTTTCAGATGACGCATATGATCTGATCTTCTCTTGGAAAAAAAGGTAGCATCATCCAAATAAACAACTACGCTCTGACCAATAAGGCCTCATAAAGAAATGTCTATTTCTCTTTGAAATGTAGCATTGACGTTGATAAGCCCAAATGGAATTCTATTGAAAGAAAATGCTCCACATTTGATCCCGAAGGTAGTTTTCAATTGATCTGGGTCTGCTACTAGCATTTTATTGTAATCCAAGAAGAAATATAGTAGCGAGAACATTTCTGACCCAAATACTGTCGGGAGGATCTGTTCCATGGATGGTACTGGATAATTATATTTATCATATGCTCGGTTGAGATTATGAAAATCTACACATAACCTTATTTCAGTAGACTTTTTTCTGATTGGGACCAAATTTGAAACCCAAGTGGAGTGTTTGAATTTAAAAATGATCTGAGCATCCAACAACTTTCTCAATTCCTTTTGGATGAGAGGTTATGGCATTGGATGAACTTTCCTTAATTTCTGCTGGAAAGGTTTTACCCCTTCCTTTATGGGAATTACATGTTGGATAATATGAGTGTCATATGTTTTTAAATCATCGAATGCCCATGCAAACACATCACAATACTATTTGAATAAGTGGATAAATGTATGTTATTCCTGTGGAGAACAACATGTACCGAGGTTCACATACTTCGTATCTTCTTAATTTCCTAGGTTGACTTGTTCAGATGATAAATTTGAACTCTGAGCCTTTCTATTGATCGGTCCTCTAAATCAATTTCGCAAGTCATATAACTTCTCCAGGGGCACCACACCTTTAGGAATAATGTTTCATTTGATCGCACTAGATGTAGGTTTTAACCCTGTACAGAAATTAACTACATAAGAATTCTAAATCACAGGAAAAATAAAAATGCGAGAGCATAACACATAAAACACGTATACACAAAGATTTCCCACTGGATCCCAAAACCGGGACTACCAGCTTGATTTTTCATTATGTTCCTTTCAATGTTACAATACATACTTATACATGCCAAAGCATCCAATACCATGGACCAAAAACCATCGCGTCCAAAAAACATGTGCGAAAATCATGCACAAAACCATAGGTGGGTCCGCCCAACCTAACATAGGGTCCAAAACCAAAATTTTCTAGGGCGCTTCCCCGGACCCCATAAAGTGGGGTTACGGGTGCCCTTCAAACCCCTTGTTAACTACATGGAAAGAATATAACACAACCCAACAGGGATGAGAGGTTAGAGAAGGGATCCAGTTATCACTAATTTTCCAATCCTCATCGCGGTTAAGGTTGTTAGGGTGTTTACATATTTTGATAGCTTCTTTGAATTTCCTATGGTGATAATGATCAATTTTGGCCACAACACAAGAGTTTTCAATACAAATATGATAATTGATTTTACTGGTGTGCTTGGCCAAAGCTAAGGTTTTGGAACGGTTGTGTTTAATGTTGGTTGCATGCTCTTGAATCCTAGTTAAAATTGATTGACTGGTCTCACCAATGTAGGTTTTTCCACAAGAAAAATGAACCAAATGAAACCCTTTGTGGCCAATGAGATCTTTTACGGATTTTAGGCATCTGCTAATGGTGCTCATAGGTTTGAAGGTGGTTTTTATATTGTTCTTTTTTTAAATATATGAAATTTTATTAGTGATGCCCAATATGTAGGGTAAGTGGACCTTGCTAGCACACTCATTTTACCAAAAATATAATAAAAATTATTCAATTTTTTTTTTACATAAATAAATGCAAATCATTAATATTCATTCTAATCATATAATTAATAAAACTAATTAATTATACAAATAATTATTAGTTAGTTTATAAGAGTTAATAATTATATTTCTTAATCATTAAAAAAAAACTCAAAAGAAAAACTAGATATTTAAATTAAATTAAAAACTAAAACTAAATAATTTAATAAAATTTAAATAAATAAATTATAACTAAATTGAATTATATTATCATCTAACCTGTTGGCCAATATTCACTCCCATCCTAACCCTAGCCATATTTATTAACCCTATTGAGTTCTGACTTATTCACTCATGGATTTAATCCTGATGATGAACCACAGAGGTTGGTTCGAAATGTTGATTCCAATGAACATGAATGTGATGACTCCAAAAGATAACACTACACAGAAAAATGAATTGCAACTGGCAAAAGGAATTATTCCACTTTAGTTCAAGGATTTGTTGTAGAAAGGGAAAACCTACAAAAAAATAAATAAAAAAGAATTGAAAAAAGCAAAAGCAAAACATGAACAGAAAATTTAGGAATTGAGAAAATTACATGAAGATCAAACCTGCATCTAGAAGCAAGAAGAATAAAACAATTATAAGATTATGGTCACAACCTTGAAAGAGAAAATTGAATCTCTTAAGAATCAACTCAATCAGAATCAAGAAGCAACACAAAATTTGGAAGTTGGTAAGGAACAAGCTTTACAAATTTGTCTAATTTTAAGGAAAAATCAATCAAACTTTTATAAAAAGATGGATAAAATCTAAAGATTTTATCAAGAAATTACAAATTTAAATGAAAGAATTGATTCATTGGTAGAATAAGACAAGCCAATTAAAAGCAAATTTATGTCTATTCTTGACAGGGAAAAGGAATTTCAATCTAATGAAATTCAAAAAGTTTCTAAGACAGATAAAATATTGATGCTTGCATCCTTAAGTTGCAGGGAGAAAGAGGAAAAAGAAATCAGAGTGTGGATATAAACAACATATGAGCAATGTTTAAGAATTTGAGAAAGTGGAATAGACTTTATAGAATAATTTGACCTATCAAGTACTAAGTTATTAAAGGAAGTATTTCTAGGAAAATTAAAACAGTCTATAGAAGAGCTTGTTTCCAAGGGCCGGGTAGAAATAAAAAAGATTAAAGTTTCAAAACAACTAACTTTCCAAAAAAAATTGCAACTGCCTTTTGAACGAATCAATCTTATTGCCAAATTTGAGGTCAAATATGAGAAAAAGAAGAAAAAGGTCCAAGGATTGATTGCCAGTTGCCAGATCAACATCAATCAATTTCCTTCCATTTATTTCTCTATAGTGTACCAAATATATTCACAATGGGAAACTCATATCGAAGTAAATGCACCTCACCTACTACTTAGTCTCAATTACGAAGATTTTGAAGATGAGGCAAGGATGTCTACTTCTCTGCCATATATCAATTGAACAAAGATAGAATTTTTATTTTTAGAATTGAGTATTTACTTTCATAAATATGTTGATTTTCTTGTTTAAAGACTTATCTTATTATTTTTTAGTATTTATAAACCCTTATGCGTTGGTGTAAAGGTTCGAGGATCGGTGCAGACTATAGACTTAAATGTTTTTAATCAATTTTGAAGTACCAACTTTTTTGAAGACCATTTTCAGTGTTAATGTGTAATGAGCTATGAGATTTATGTCAACACATCATTTTAGTTACATAATAAATGTGTCTGATATTACTCTATGACTGATGTTGTTTGATTCTGAATGAATATTTGGTAATTTTGTTTAAGATTTCTTCTGACAATGTTGCAATCTACATCCTTTTATCATTAGGAAATAAAAAATTGTTAATTTATTTATTACTGGTTGATAAACGTAATCTAGTATTCAAATACAGGCATATTTGCTCTAATTTACGAGATAGAAATTGTTATTTTTTTACTTTAGATTTTGATTGCAGACATGTTTTAAAAAACAACAAAAAATCTGTTTGAATAGGATGAAAAACTGAAAATATTTTTGAAGTTTTTATTTAAATCTTCAACCAAAAATTATATGTTCGGTATTCTAGATTCAATTCCAACTAGGATTTTAAATTACATGATATTTCATGTGGTATTATGCTCATTTAAATCCTTTCATTGCTACTATTTAGATTGGTTAAGTCATTGTAGCAAACTATGTTCATATTTTGTAGATTATTAGAATATATTACATATTTTTTCTTAGATTAATTATAGTTTTTCTTAGTTTAATTTTAGTTTTAAATCGGCAATCGGGCCTTTGTTATAGAGATTATATGGCCATACCAAATGAAAAAAAGTCTAATTGGAACTTTAATTGACCAAATACTCACTTGTTACAGGAGAATTTTTTCCACCTGTCAATAATTCCTTACATAAATTGGATGCAAGCATAGCGGTTGTTGGAGTCATGATTGTCTCTTCATCCTTGTTGACATTGGTCATGCTTATAATATGGAATACTCATATATTTATTGTTATAATGTTTATCATTGTATATGGAGCAATGAAGTTACTATTCTTTTCAAGAGTGTTCTACAAGTTTCCCCAAGAAGGTACATTCCATTAGTTTTTGATGCAGTATTATTACTCGCAATGTATGTGTGTCATTACGTCCATGCAAACAATTATGCCTATGAGATGGAGCAGAATGTGACACTTGATTTCATGTTGAACCTAGGTTCGACACTGGGTGTGCCAAAAGTTCTAGGAAAAGAGTTCTTATACACAAAACTAGCACAAAGAGTTGTGGAAATATTTGCACATTTCGTCAAAAACTTCCCTGCCATTCACTATGTCCTTGTATTCATCTATGTCAAATATTTAGTTGTGAATACAACTGTAACTAGAGAACTCTTCTTATTTAGTTGCATACCAAAGAAAAAAAATGTAGAAATTTATTGCTAGGTATGGGTGTAGAGACAAATAGACACGAAATGTGGGCTTTGAGAATCAGTTACTGAAATTCTAGAAAGACTTTATAGTGTTAGATAACATATACACTCATGATATCAATAATTGACTTGAAATAATTGCAACTATGCACACAGTATCATATTTTGATAGCCTCTTGGACATAGCCAAATATAGTCTTCTTTATTTTTTCTTTATATTGAGTTAGTTCAATAAAAAGTTTCTTAATCTTCTCATTACTTGTGTCAAAACTCTTGTTAATCCGCATGCATAGGAAACACAAATAAAATAATTAAACTCATGTGCATTGCCTGCAAATTATCATCTAAAAGAGACATTTCAAGCTATATTTATGTAACAACTTATTTAATAGGATATGATTCGATTCTAATCTTAAACTACACATTTATTGGTTTCAAATAAGTTAAATATGTAACAATAATGACAACAAGCAATTAATTGAGCTTATTCTTTAACTATTTTTTAAACAATTAAAAGAAAAAAACTTACAATCTGGACAATAGTCTTGAACTATTCACCAAATCAATTAAAAAAAATATCATACACTCTCGGCAGCATCCTGAAGCGTTCGAGGAGGGGGCTCCTAGTCTATATTTTTCTTAAAAGAAAACATAGTTAATAACTTCTCTGATACATAAAATTCCATGAAAAATGGGAAACACATGGATGAATAGATTGTAACAAACCCCCTTACCTCACTAAGGAAGGGGAACTGTTACTGGTGAATCTAGTCCCCATTATCTGCTCATGGAAATGAGATTAGGAAGGTTGCACCCTTGACTTTTTTTCTTTTCCATCTTCTTCTGTGCATTTTCATCCTTAACTTTCTCGCTAATAGAGGATGGAGATCACCAATTGCATGCTTCCACGTGGAGGTCCACCATGGGCCTGACAATTCAACAAATGGGCGGATCGCTGGGGCATACACATCTCTTACTTCACGGTGTCATCTCACTCTTGAAACCCGACTTCCCGATCTAGTAGGGGTCAATTCACCATGGAGCTCGTAACTTGGGCTCCCTCCGAACACTCGACCATCAACCTTCAACCAAGTTGGTCCGGCATATCACCAACACGTCCTTCCACTACACATACAGCCTAACCTCCCGACCTCTGACTAAGTCATGATCAACATCGATTTTCTTATGTTATTATCCAAGCATTAGTTTGTCCTTCGATCTCTGGGTTATCCGCCTAGCTATGTGGGCTCGTAGATAATCCACGTTGGATTTCCAATCGCGCAAGAGAAGAATCTGACTGCTCCAATTAGAAGTTTTCCCGACTGCAAGAGGATAAGCCTTATCCAATTATTTCTTTAAGTTCGGGTTTTCACCCCTTTTCTCCACAATAAATGCCCTTACTTATTATTCAAGAATGACTCGGCCATGGTTCTTTGGCTTTGCACCATGCAAAGCATTAAGTGGAGAATTTTTCACTCTCCCCAGAGACTGGGCCTACTACTGCGCGAACTACCTCGAGTTAATCCTATTGACTGTGGCCTTCTCTTAGGTATCCATTTGGCTTCTAGATCTACATCAAGACCTTTCTACTCCGTTGAAGTCATACTAAGACGTTCCACGACGTTATCCCTTCTTAGCTTGAGTGATAGCAACATTGAGGGGTTCCTACCCCACCAACCTTCCCTACCTTCGGGTAGGGAATTCCTCACATCGCAACTTATGTGCTCTTGCATCTCTTATCTATCATGATCCCGACGCGACCTTACGGGGGACTTCCACCTCGCTTGCCATGCACCAACTATTCTAGATTCCTCACCAACTCTCTCAATAGCTCCTCGAGACTACTCATGGGTAGTCAGAGCATTTGACTATTGACAGGGGCTCGTGGACCTCATTGCACAAGCAAGGCTAAATCCTATGGAAGTATGACAAGAGGGCATGATCGACCCTAGGACACTCCCTTGATCTTTCACATATTGTTCTCCTATTGACACAATAGTTTGTAAACAGATACCCTAATGTAAACATTGACTGACTCTAGCCAATAGAGCATATTTATAATCAATTTGTACATTAATACAAAGGGTCTAAGAACCCACTTCTTCTAAGTGATCATGGTTTGCAACTGGAATAGATCATTGAGCTCGTTAACTTTAATTATTGAATTATTTATGATATCGTTAACCATTTAAGCAACACTCTTATGTGACTCTTCTCCAATATGAACTTCAGACACTCTATGATTACCATTGTTTAGGATATTAACTTATTTACTTTGCCATGTAAGCATAGCACACATGTACCAATGCATATTCATAGCCATAATCAATATACAAATCAGGGAAATATCCCTTCACAATTGCATCATAGATATATACACAACAACACATATTACAGTCCCTATTTATTCATATCTATTACATTGACAATGCATCATAACCCATTAATTGAAAACAATAATCATATAATATTTTTCTTTTCGTCTTCAACAAAACTGAGTCTAGGACTGCAACTCTCCACCCAACTATAGATTACTGCAATCATTGTTACTTGCAGCTATCACCCCGAGCTAGATTCCATAGTTTGGGGGGATTTTTGTTGCTGGGACCAAACTCCAAGCACTAGATGTGCCAGGGATTCCAGAGGACCTCCTGCCTTAATCCCCATAGTTGTTTTTCTTTATTCTTTCATGCATGGGGATCCCAAAGGTGCCCAACCTCACCCCCTTGTGCACATTCGTTGTTTCACCCCCTCCCAGGGAGTCCAGAAACCTCTGTACCCATCCAAGAAGTAACCAGGAACTATGATCGAACTTGTATTTGTCTTGGCTTCAAGATGGTCTCCTTCCAAGATGTTACAGGGCCCAAGAGTAGCTAGCTCAACCCACAACCTCTAGGGAATCCCAAGATGTTACAGGGATCTAGATATTTCATTCCACCCACAACCTCTAGGGACCCAAGATGTTACAGGGCTCCATAGACCTCTTGTCTCAACCCAAAACCTCCAGGGACCCAAGTCGTTACAGGGTTCCAGGAATCATATCTCAACCCACAGCCTTCGGGGATAGAGAACTGATCCCCTTCTCTTCTCTTCTCTTCATTGTTGCTTGTTGGAATTTTTTGTTGTTGATTCACTTCTCTTCCTTCCTCAGTTTGAGTCTCCAATAATAGTGAAGCTTCTACTTCTTCCCACTCTGTAATCCTCTTCCTCGTTGTGAGTGCTCTTTTCCTTCTCCCACCTATTCATGAATCCCCCATCTCCCTCTATCCACGTCCTCTTTTCCAATTTCCTTCCTTTCTTTTAGGGCAACCTTCTTGCCCTTCCATTACTGTTGAGTCCTTGTTGTTGCAGTCCCTCCATAAATTTTGTCCTCTTTTGCTTCTTGTATTATCTCAAGAAAGCATGGGCCTGAGTAGTTTCCTCAACCCATTTGATTTTAGGAACTAGTCCCTTTACTTCATGCACCAACCAACCTTTAATGGTTGTCCTCAAGTTCAGATTTGTTCTTTGCACAAGAAACCATATCATCCCTAGCAGTAATTCTACATCCCCAGCTCTGGAATCCGTGTCCCAAGACTCAGTCCTCGAATTTTTGTTATTTCAAATATTGTAAAATATTTACATACTTTTTACAATGTGGCTCATACCAGAATCTTGGGTGGGACTGTCACATAGATAATAGAATTTTATTCAAATTCTGAAAACTAACAATCACCACAACGCCTTTTCTTATGTTTATCCTTGTTTCTTGATCTGATGTGAAGTGGAGCAACTGTCAAAGTGCTCCAACTATTTTAATATTTGTTATAAAAAATAAAAGTTCTATTAAAATAATAACTAGAAATATCAGTAAACAGTGAAAGAAAATAGTGCAATGTTTTTCCCTATTTAAATAAAAAAACAAAGAAGCAAATGTCATTTTGGAAAAAAAACTAGGTAAAAGTCATTTTTGCAAAAAAAATGTTTTTCCATCCAATGTAAATAAATACCAATAAAAATAGGTTTAGCTGAAGAAGAAAAAATGATATTATCAAAAGCTAAAGTTTTTCTTGGATTAAGAATAATCTATAAAATTACACTTAGAAATTAAAATTGAATATTTTGAAATTAGAAATTAAAGTTGAATATTTTGGAATTAGTTTCAAAATACATAGGTTTACCTTATTTTTGTTTTTAGGAATTAGTTAGGCTTAAATTTTCCATATATTTTAGTTGGTTTCTTATTAAATTTAATTATATGTTTTTCTATATGAGATTAATGGTTTTTCAATTTGTGTTCTCAATTTGACATCAAAGGGATAGGTGAAAGAAATTTGTGTAACTTGTGCATGTGATCTTGAGCTATATCTGATGTGTTAAAGAGTTGTGTTGTAATGATTTCATCTTCATACATATCATTTTAATTGAATAAACTAAAAACTATATGCACACAATTTATGTATACAAATAAGCAGTGACATGCCACCACATGGCTCTTATTGGAATATATGATTGCATTGGATCTGCATTAAATTTGGAGCTATTTCGAAATTTAATGCTAGAATTGGAGCATCGAATCTTCGTTATTTTATCTATCAGTGAATCAAATGAACCTTATAATCTTGTTGTAGACCTTGTGCATACCGCAAAAGGATTTTTTAACCATTTTCTCATTCAGTTCAACGTTATATTTACATCGTCATTTAATTTCAATTGATTTTTTGGATCTTGTTTGGTTTTTGATAGAAATTTCATTAATTTTGTGAACAAGATTAAACCATGGAAATGGTTCACAATAGAGGAGATAGAGGATCAATTTTTAGTTTCAGACATGGATCCTTCAGCCCCAAATTGGAAATTTAATCTCCTCAATTTCATTGATCTCGACGTCATTGTTCGGTTTGAACTAAAATTGGAGCAACAAAATTCTCTTGATTTGATCTAGATCACATTCCTAGCACGCAACAAGGAGACATTTGAAGCTTTCAATTTCGATTTTTTCTACCCTGGATTAGCATGCAAATCAGCATTGTTATTTGTCTTCCAAGTTTTGTATCGATTCTCATTTGAATGAGGAGAAACAGATTTTCATATCAAATCTATGTTACTATTGGAAATTATATTGAATTGTAACAAGAGAAAGCAATTGTTTTATCATTATATACCATCAATGTAAATTATGAGAGAGGGGGGGGGGGGGGGCGGGGGGGGGAGGGGGCGCCTCTCGATCAAGTATAGGGTGTTTTGATTCCTCTTTGCATTCTTATTTTTCTTGTGAAATTCATTTTTCAAGGGGAATACGAGTAGGGATGTTGCGAGAAGTTAATGGATCAACATTTGTTAAGAAGCAGTGATGAGTGAGCCTTGAGGATTGGCCTCAAACTTTGTATGAATTGTTTCTGAAGAATAAAGTGATTTTTAGGTTTGCTCATTATTGTTTTCTAAAATTTTTATTAAAGTTTGTAACTTTGCTTCAATCTTCATTTAAACTTTATAATGAAAGTATTTGTGGAATTTCTTTCCAAATATTATCATTACTTTATAATCTGATCTATTTGTTGTGAATTGATTCAACTTACACAGTTTTAACAATGTTTTGTGATGATCATGGCTTACATCTGATTCACAAGCATAATCTTGAATGGTTTTAATGTGGAACTAGTTCTATATTATCACTATTTCAGACACACACATAAGTTGAACTGATTTTAATCTCTTTGCTCCTGCAGGATGGGGTTTTCACTTTTGTTTACTTGTGATTCAATAGCTATAGATCACATTTAGATTGGCGTTGGGTTCAATGCTTATTTATGTTTAGGCTTTTGTTGCTTTAAGAGACTCAGTTGAGCAATGAACAAAGTCTTCCTTTAAGGGAGAAAAATCATCATTTTCAGTTACATGTGTTCCTGGAATTTATTCTCTTTGTAAATATGTACAATTGTATAGTTTGTTTCAGTATTATAGAATCATTAACTTATATTAAATAAGAGTTTCATTTTTGCATTTTAGTATTATTTTCATATTCTCTAACCTTGTCTTGTAGTAGAAATGTTGTATTATATTTGTAGTTTTAATTCTAATTTCTAAACGAAATATATAAATTAGAATTACATAATATATTGTAGTTTCTTGAAGCTTAAACATTCAATCCTTTGTTTTAATAAGTCATATCAAGTCAGGTTGTTTGAGTTTCATCATTTCCTTCATATTTGAACTAATCATTAACTTGTAGTTTAGTTTAACCATAAAGTAGTATAGATTAATTTAGTATTAGTATAAGATAGTCGTAGTTTAGATTGGGATTAGATTTTTCTGGATTCATTTTCTTCGAAAGAGGAAAGGATATGAGGCTAACAGAGCTTATAAACTGATCGAGGGTAGCCATACCAAACAACTTGGGATATTAAAGAGCCTTGGTCTGTGCTATTCCTCCCTTGTTGACTAAGGTGTACTAAACCCTCGCCAACACCCCTCTAGCCAATTTCCAAATTAATCACTATCCACTATCAACCTAACCCCCAAAGGTTTAGGTAATGTAGATTATCCTCTCATTTATTAAGTAGTTTGTCCTACCACATTTTCGATGAGCTAACTACACATTGCATATAGTTGATTATCAATTGATTTGGATCTTGGGGGCTAAGGTCCAAGAGCCATGAAGATCTGCGAGAGGAGGAGAGAAAGCATATAGATTTGTCGTGAAACTAATCACAAGAACATTGATAAAAATGCAAGAATTGAATGCATCACAAAAATATGAAACCACTGATTTGGATCTTAGGGGCTAAGATCCAAGAGCCAAGAAGATCTGAGAGAGAAGGAGAGAAAATGTATATATATTCCATGAAACTAATCACAAGAAAATTGATAAAAATGAAAGAACTGAATATATCACAAAAATATGAAGAGAGAGATTGATAATTGGAGAAGCAAAAGAATTCCTTTGAGAAGAACCATTACATGCATTAAGGCCAATTTTGGGACATCTCCTTCTCAATCTTCATTGCTTTCCTAATGCCTTCTTATAAGGTTACTTTTTAACGAATTCAACTTTAGTTAGGTTTGAACCTATCAGTTACATATCGATTAAGTTCCCTTTAACATAAAAATATGAATTTATGACTTATACATATGAACTTAGGTTATAAGCTCCCCCCCTAGATTTGGATCAATCCTCCCCCTTAGAGAATGTTGGTCCCCATAATTCAAAATGCTAAAAAAGAGGGATCCTATTATGTTTAATGTACCATCATGATTACAATATGCCATGAGCTAATGAAGAGAAGGGTTTTTTGTGGTTAACCCATAACTGCGGATTTGTGGATGACCCATAACTGAGTTAGCAATGGAAAATTTGAAGAATGGTTTTATGTGGTTTACTCATAATCATGGGTTTGTGGATGACCCAAAACCATAGTTTTTTTGAATTTTTATGGCAATGCACCTCTTGCTACAACTTTTTTAATAACTTTTGCTACAACTAATGAAATCAAATTCCGCCAAAGACCTATTTGAGGTATTGAAGATATACTTCCATTGATATAAGATACTTGCATTGTGATGATATATGGAGTGATAAATCATTCCTGAAACTCAAAGTACATGTAATTGTGTAGCTTTATGGACATGTGTGACTTCAATCGACTATATCTCTCAAACAAGGAAGTCAAATAAAATTCTATATAAAGCCCATTTGAGATAATAGAAAATAGTTTAAAATGGGATATTGTTCATCCTTTAAAGTGCTATGTAGATGTCGTGGAACCTGCATGAAGTTTGTTGAATATTGTTGCCCTACATTCCATCCATTATTTTGCTCTATGGTTGCCATACCATCGTGGAAAAGCTGAGAAATGGATGAAATGAGGTTGTCTAGGCTTATATGTGTTGCATACAACTTTTTAAGATATGGCATGGTTGTATAATCTACAATAGCAATGAATGCGAAAATACCAAGTGTAGAGGGAAACAAAAGATGCCAAGGGTTTGTAGAGCAACGTGGGTTGTTGTAGAGGTCATGGAACCTCCATGTTGTAGACCAATGGATGTAGTGAATGATCTTAAAATAGTGAATAAATATATGAGGGTAAAAAACCTTGTAATGCTTTCAAACCAACTATGATACTGACAATGTATGGCCAAGCAAATGGACTCCAAAAGTACCAAAAAGAGGTTGGAGATTACTTAAAACTTTGAAATTGAAATATTCTTCAAACCCTCATCCCCATGGAGTTCTAACCTAATTTGATACCATTGGTTCGAATCTTGCAGTCTAAGTTCTAGGAGCCATGAATATCGAGGAGGAGAGAAAACATATAGGTATTCCATGAAATTAATCACAATAACGTCGATAAAAATGTAAGAATTGAATACATCAAAAAAATATGAAGAGAGAGAGTGAAAATTGGAGAAGAAGAAGAATTCCATTAAGAATAACCATTACATGCAATGAGGACAATTTTGGGACCTCTCCTTCTTGACCTTCACTCTCTTCCTATTGCCTTCTTATAAGGTGTCTTGTTGACAGATTCAACTTTGGTTAGGTTTGAACCTACCAGTTACATATTGATTAAATTCCCTTTTACATAAAAATATGACTATGACTTATACATCTGAACTTAGGTTATAAGCCCCACTAAATTTGGATCATCAGTACCATATACTAAAATATTATGCTTTATGTGATGCCACATTTTCCATCTAGTCCCCATGTCTGACTTGGTGGAGAGGGGATGAATCTAGCCCCCCTATAGTAGTTCTCATCCTATTTTGCCTTGATTCTTCACTAGGAAGCATCATCACCAAAAGCATTAAGACACTTTTCTTTGGTCACTTTGGCCCTATCTGAATCATTTTTAATATTTTTCACTAGTCCAAATTCTCATGGTTGGCTTCTCTTGAATGAGCTCCCCAAAACTTAGGGCCTCCTACCTCTTTGTAATATCTACTCCACCAAATGCAATGATGACTTCAAATTGGAGGGAAATCCCCATTTATAGAAAAAATCCACAATTTTTCTCTTGGTCATTATGGCCTCATCCAAGATCTGATTGGATACCCATTGAAATCATCTCTTTGATCACTCAAATGGGTCTCTCTCATATTTTTAAGCTTTGATACTTCAATATCAATACATTTTTCCATGAAGTATTAAAGCCCCTTCTTTTAAAATCAAAATTCTATATATTGGTATCTCTTACTTCGAACCATATTATACTCATAGATGTTGGATTCCGTGTGGGAGTTTGTTGTGATTGTGTATGGGTCTCCTTTGGGTGCATTGCCTGTGGATTTTAGCATAGAACAACACTTCCCCATTGGTTGCATTTTCCTACCATTAGAGGAAATCAACTTAAGGAGCCCCACATTTTAGCAGATGGATCAAGCCATTCAACTCTTACATATTCCATCTATCAAGTGTTAGAGCCTTCCTGACATGGGTACCCCAACATCACACCCCCCCTGCATTTTAGTGCCTATGCCATTCAATCCTCTTTTGGATTGGGAGTGTAGTTTGTCTTCATATAAGAGACAACAACACATGAATTTCTCCTCATCATGTTGACAACCCATTTTTCCCTAGACTCCCCATATTTATCACCTCTTTGATTCAGCTAGGAGGGCCTCGTACTCCCATTATACTTGGTTCAATTATTAGTGGCATCATCTTGTCACCTTTGTTCAAAGCATCAAATATGAGTCAACTTTATGTCCCACAAAGTTTATTTAGTACCACATCAACTCATGTTACATTATGTTAGAACCTTTGTGAGTCCTACACAACTTTTATTGCTAATATTTGACCTCTAGATGTTCCATTAGTTTACTTATGTCTCTTTGAAAATCCTCTACCTAAGTAATTTACCATTCCTTAAAGAATGATTTTATTCATTACTAGGTTAGACTTGAATGTCATGCTCTAAACAAGAGAAGTTGTATAGCCACCCTCTAAACCAGTCTACCCACATTAGTGTTAGTCTTTGTGAGTCACATTAAATATTATACCTTGTGATGTTGTTGAGGAGTGATCATTACAATGACTTCAACAAGCCCTCCTTCATTGAATTTGACACATCCATTCTGGGGGATCATCCTAGAGGATAATGTATCCATTTTAGGGGATCGTCCTAGAGGATAATGTACCTTGGAATCATCTTCCCTCATTGGTGGGCGCCTTAGATCAAGTAGAGGGAGACCTCAATGCTCTCTAATTTGACTGTTTCTTGCATTCCCATCCTCAACTCATCATTGCACATTTGAGAATTGTATAATTGATTACTTAGTGCTTCAGATGATTGTACCAGATTTATCGATCATGTCTGATTTGCTTTTAGATTTCAAGAGGGGGTTTCACTTCAAGTAGTCCCTCACGTGCTTGGCCTTCATGGTCCAACCTTAGATATTCCTTCTTTGATTTAACTAGCTCAGTTCTAACAATTGTAGAGCCCATAACATGAGCCTCTCTTCATTTAACTTATTTAGATCTTCAGATCCCCTTCCTGTTCAATAGGGTTTTTCAAGTTGTTTCGATTCCTCCTCAATGAGGGGGAATTCAGTATTATGTACCCAAATCAACAACTTTCATTATATAAATATTTTCCTCTTTGTTCTAGGCACATGTATATGAGACTCTTTAGTTCATTGTAATATATTATGGCCCATTGATGCCAACAAAATGATATATAATATATTCTTTTTCGAAGCCCCATTCTACTAGGAACATCATTGTATTCGTTGTACTAAGATATCGTGGTGGGTTTATGTATGCCTCCCCCATATCATTGAGATCATGTACACCCACTTTGTTACTTTTGGCTAATGAGTAGTAACCTCCCAAACGCCTCTTCCATGAGTGGTCCAAATCCATGCAGTGAATCTCTCTCTCTCTCTCTCTCTCTGGTTGTATCCATCACCCAATAAATGCAAACTGCAATGTATTTCGGTCATATGATGTGCCCCTAGCCTCACACATTAAGGGGCAATATGTTATCACATCAAAAATGATCACTTGGCCAAAATTACTAGGATTATAAAAAACACACCATGTTAGTATGGGTTTACCACATTAAACCCACTTTCACATCAAAAAACCATTGAAAATAACTTTGGGAACGACTTTTCTTAAATTATTTTCTTCAATTTTGTTATTCACATTAAATGTACCTACAAACTCATCAAGTTTATTTTATTCTCGCCATTTTACCCACTTATGTGAAAGAAATTAATTTATTTTCGCCCAATTGTCTCATTCACACAAATAATTCAATAAATTAATTATTTATGAATTATTTTCATTAGTTAACTTGAAAATCAGTGTTTTTGAGTTAGCTACCCATAATAAATGTACTAACCACCTTTTTTGACCTTTTAATGCAAAGTGGTTATATATTGATTTGGTTCAATAATTGGTTTTAATTGATTTGACCATATCAAATCTAATCACCATTTTGCTAAAGCGTGAGAGGTTTTCTCCATCATTTGACATGACCATTTTCATCATCCAAATTATCATCTTTTTCCTTTTGACCTCATCCATCTTGAGTTCCCATATCATGGCCCCTTTCTAGCCACTATAAGAGAGTAAAATTGTTTACTTTCAAGTATTGGATTGTTAAAAGACCCTCCCAAGGAGGAGGCTAAGGACCCATCTCTCCAACCAACTCTTAAGTGTCAATAATCAATCTTTGTTCTTGGATAACTGGAGTTTCTTTTAATCGATTGTTGTCTTATTTTTGTAGTTTTTTAACATTTTATTTTCGAACTAAGATATTAGAAAATAGACCAATAAATTTTAACACTTGAGTTTATTTAATCCGCTCATAGATCGAAAGATGTTGGCCTAGCTTCTATTAGGGTCCCACCCTAACCCACTTATTTATGTAATAGGATCGAGTCATAGTTATAGTTAAGTAAAGAGTCAATAAAGCCCATATTAATAATTGTAAGTGGTTAACCCCGCATTTAATGAAGGGACCACAATTAGTTGCAAATGGCCATGGTATTAGATAGATGTATTAATAAGAACCATGGTATTTGCCCCATGGTATTGCATGTATGAATCCCATATAAAGGATAGAGACTCCCCTCGAGGAGCATCGTGTCTTATTTTGTATTAAGCTCTGCTCTATTGGAGGTTGCCCCCTCGAAGAGGCAAGTGAACATCGCTTTCTGAATAATAAAATACTTGTTGTTATTTCTCATTGTTCTATGTTCTGGGTATATTTCTTCGCATATTTGGTATTCTGGTATCGTCTTGTAGGTTAAAAACATAACAAGTGGTATCAGAGCGCTTTCCAGGGCTGGTGGGATCTCCAATTTTTAGCAATTTTTTTTTTGTTGGCTAGAGACGTGTTCTGACGTCTTTAAACCACGGGATCTATCATTGAGCGCATAAACCTGCGGATTTGGGGAGGCATGCACGCAGGAAATACAAGAGGTGGTCACGCTTGTTGGACTCCCTTGTAACCCCTGCGGGTACCCCTTCGAGTAGTAGCGCATTAGACAGAATTGCACACGGACTATCTTCCAAGTACCCTCTGGGTATATCGAAAGCCCCATAGCTCCCTTGAAACCGCACCATAGATAATCTGTTAGCTGTCTTGCTGTTATAGTACACCGAGAACAGCACTCGGAGAGATTACTCACGCGTACGACAGGGTAGTCGGGTTGTACAGCTAAGGGTACGGTTGATCCTCCTTGGTTAGTGCCTTAAAAAATTGGGCTGAGTACTACTGTCAGACCCTTATGTATATTGTGATCTGTAGCACCTGACACTCCTGGAGACTATAATTCCCTTCTCTATCTCTGGATCACACATAATCTTTACCAGATCAGATCTTGCAAGTGGGGTTTTGTCGCAGCAGCAACAATCAGTTCCGTCGTTCAGATCTATTAGAACAGGCATTCCAATCTATTAGATCCAACAGATCCGCAACAACAATCAGTTCCACCGTTCAGATCTATCAAATCAGCCATTCAGATCTCTCAGATCCATCAGATCCGCCATCTAGATCTAAGTAGTGTGTGGGTTCCTATACCTGGGCGTGATTTTCGCAGGACTTTTGGCAGCATTGACATTTCTGGGATTCGGCTACTACAGTATTCCTAAGGAGTAAAAATAAAAAAAATAAAAAAAATTCTGAGACCCCCAAGGGCACTTATTGGTGACTTAGCCCATTAGAATTAGGATGATGAGCTGAGCAAGGTGGTACCATTCAATTGTTAGTGCCAAAAAATTCGGGCGGTCCCAAATTTCAAGTACATCGGCTCGGTACATGGTACAAACTAGAGCTCAAGCTATGGTGAATGAGAAGATGGACAACCTTGAATCAACCTTGAAAGAGGTCGTGTCACAGCTGCAAAAATTAAATGCACAACTCTCTAAGGGCAAGGTGGAGGCACGAAAGGAGGCATATATTGGCAATGAAAACAATGAGGGTGAGTCTAGCCAGTCTCTTCACCTCTTTGGCACCCACCAACAATCCCATCCGCGACCACCCAAGCTAGACATGTATAAATTTGATGGCTCTCACCCGGCCGCATGGATAGCACAAATGGAGCAATATTTTACATTGAATTACATCCTGGATAATGCAGCTCAGCTTAGTGTTGGTATCATGTACTTGTACAATGAAAGATGGCAATGGTGGCAATGGCATCAATGTTGCTATGGAAGGCCCTTAACTTGGGAGACATTCAAAAAAACTCTTATGGATCGCTTTGACCATGAATCTGACTTTTTGGGTCGTCTCACTAAGCTCTGATAGACAGGAACAATGAATGAATATATTGCAGCCTTTGAAGCCTTAGCTTTCCACACTGGAGGTCTACACGATGAGTTCTACGTGGAATGTTTTGCTAGTGGTCTCAAAGAAGCCATACAAGCCCACGTCCGACTGCACCACCCTAGCTCATGGCTGCATGCTTTCATGATAGCTCGTGAAGTCGAACGTGCGTTAGAGGCCCAGTCCAATTGCCCACATTTCATTTCCAAGGGTCGCCCCCCACAGGCTCCAAGCACTGCCCAAATACTCAAGGTTTAAAAGGTGTCACTAGCAGAAATGGCGGAAAGAAGAAAGCAAGGATTATGTTACTACTGTGATGAAAAATACTCCCCTGGGCATAAATGTAAGGAGCCCAAATTCTTTCAAATTGATGCTACTGATCACAGTTCATCAGAGGAAGCCCCACCACTTGAGCAACCAGGGGAGGAAGAAGAGGACAACCAGCAGGACAATGTACCTGAAGAACCAGTTATCTTGCTGCATGCTTTGGCAGGGATTTCTTTGCCTCAAACTCTCACAATCTGAGTTTTTATTAAGCATCGCCCAGTAATAGTCTTGATTGATAGTGGAAGTACACATAATTTTATCCATCAAAGAGTCGCGGAAGCAATACATTGTTTTGTCCGAGCAGTTTCTAACTTCCAAGTCCAAATTGTTGATGGGGGAACAATGAAATGTGAAGGCCGGTGTGAAAATGTCAAACTTCAAATGAGCGATTATCAGTTAAAGACCCACATGTTTGCCATACAAATGGGAGGGTGCGACATTGTCCTTGGAGCTTAATGGCTTCGCACACTTGGCCCAATCACAATGGATTTCCAAGAGTTATATATGAGCTTTAAGCAGAACAACCACACACATACCCTTGCGGACTCCAGGCAGGAGCTACCTCTATCATCAGCTCACATCGGATGGAAAAAGTGTTAAAAAAGGGCCACCATGGAGTTATAACTCAATTTAATGCCATCCAGGCCTTCGAACCCAATTCTCTTCATATTCATCCTGAGATGCAACAGATCTTAAACAACCATCTGCCAGTCTTTGACAAACCTCATGAGCTTCCACCCTCGAGAGGGGAACATGATCATAGCATTACTTTGGTCCCAGGGGCCCAACCACCAAATGTGTGCACATATAGATATCCGTTCGCCCAAAAGAATGAAATAGAAAAAATAATCAAGGAACTCTTGGAAGCAGGCGTCATTCGTCCCAGCATTAGTCCTTATTCATCACCGGTGGTCATGGTGCTCAAGAAAGATGGGGAATGGCGTATGTGTCCAGACTTCATGGCCCTTAATAAGTTGACAGTCAAAGATAAATTTCCCATCCCAGTTATCAATGATTTGCTAGATGAACTAAATGGGGCTCAATTCTTTACTAGGCTCGACCTTCGCTTAGGCTACCACCAAATTCACATGAAAGAAGTCGACATTCCAAAGACTGCTTTCTGCTCATGAAGGCCATTATGAGTTCTTGGTCATGCCATTCGGTCTTTGTAATGCCCCATCCACTTTTCAGAGCCTTATGAACCACCTGCTCAAACTGTATCTCAGAAAATTTGTCCTTGTTTTCTTTGATGACATCCTCATCTACATTCGCACTTGGGCCGCACATCTTCAGCATGTAGATTTGCTCTTGCAACTGCTCCGTAAGCATAAATTATTTGTCAAGATGTCCAAGTGTTCTTTTGGCATGGATGAAGTTGAGTATTTGGGCCACATTGTGGGGCATGAAGGTGTCAAGGTGGACCCCAAAAAGATCCAGGCAATGCAGGAGTGGCCTCAACCTAATACCTTGAAGAGCCTAAGAGGATTTTTGGGTTTCACAGGCTACTATCGCAAAATTGTTCACAATTATGGTCTCATTGCTAGGCCCCTCACTCAACTCCTCAAGAAAAATTCATTCCTCTGGAATGATGAAGCACAACAGGCCTTTATAGCTCTCAAACATGCCATGTGTTCCACTCCAGTCTTAGCACTACCTGACTTCAACAAATCTTTTGTGATTGAATGTGATGCTTCGGGTACGGGTATTGGGGTGGTCTTAATGCAGGAAGGTCGACCCTTGGCCTTCACGAGCCAATAACTAAATGGGAAGAATCTGGGACAATCTACCTATGAGAAGGAGATGATGGCCATCTTACATGCAGTAAATACCTGGCGAACATACTTATTGGGACGACATTTCTAAATCCACATAGACCACCAAAGCCTTAAATATTTCTTGGGCAGCGCCTATCCTCACCACAACAAAATAAATGGCTTGCCAAAATGCTGGGATATGATTATGAGATCATTTACAAGAAAGGGCGCGAAAATATTGTTGCAGATGCGTTATCCTGCCAATTTGAGGAGGAAAGTACCCTGCTCTCAATTTCCCTTCCCATTCCAGAATGGATTGAAGAGGCTTGCAAGGAATGGTTTTCACATCCCTGGCTCTCCCAACTCATTAATCAATTGCAGGCGGATCCAAATTCTATAGCGGGATACTCGTGGCAGGATGAGATTCTTCGCTACAAGGACAGTGTCGTAATATCACCAACATCCACCCTCAAAAGTCGCATTTTGGCGGAGTTGCACTCATCTCCCACTGCAGAACATTCAGGCTTTCAGAAGACGTATGCTCACATTTGAAGATCATTTTTTTCGACAGGCATGAAAAAGGAAATTCTTACTTTTGTAACTGAATACGATGTCTATCAGTGCCACAAAGGAGAAACAGTCAAATCCCCAGGCACATTACAGCCATTGCCCATCCCGGCCTCAATCTGGACGGAGATTTCTATGGATTTCATTACGGGTCTTCCAAAGTCAGGAAACAAGTCAGTCATAATGGTGGTTGTGGATAGACTTTCTAAGTATGCTCATTTTTGTGCCCTACCACACCCTTTTACATCGACTTTGGTCACTCAATCTTTCATGGATCAGATCTTCAAATTGCATGGCATGCCCACTTTCATTGTGTCTGTTCGAGACCCAGTCTTCACCAATAACTTTTGGCAGGAACTCTTCAGGCTACAAGGTACCCAACTACAACTCAGTACTTCCTATCATGCACACACTGATGGTCAAACTGAAGTAGTCAACAAATGTCTGGAAACCTACCTTAGGTGTTTCACTTCAGAAAAGCAACATCTCTGGGTACATTGGTTACCTCTAGCTGAATGGTGGTATAACACCAACTATCATGCCACCACCAAAATGACTCCATATGAAGCAGTTTATGGTCAACTCCCTCCTTCCCCTACTTCTTATATCAAGGGATGCTCGAAGGTACAAGTAGTTGATCAACTCCTGTAGAACCGCACAACCATGCTGGCCCACCTTAGAGAGAATATTCATCAAGCTCAAAATTGCATGAAGCAACAGGTAGATCAACATCACTCAGAACGCCAATTTCAAGAAGGGGATCAGGTATTTTTGAGGCTGCAACCATATAAAAAACATCACTCAAAGCCAAGGGTTGTCAGAAACTATCTCCAAAATTCTACGGACCATATCAAGTACTTTAGCGCATTGGAGAAGTTGCCTACAAGCTAGCTTTGCCACCCACTGCAAAAATCCATCTAGTCTTCCATGTCTCATGCCTCAAGAAAGTGATTGGGAAAAATTGTAGAATTCAAACCAGTCTACCTAAACTGGATGAAGAAGGGTCAATCTGGTTCCAACCTAACAGGTTCTTGACACACGAGAACAGCACTTGCGTGGCCACATGATCAAGGAAGTCCTCGTCAAGTGGAAAGACACCTCTCCGGAAGATGCAACATGGGAACCAACCACTATTTTTCAGTAGTTTCCACAGCTTCAGCCTTGAGGACAAGGCTATTCTTATGGGGGATGGCATGTTAGGGTCCCACCCTAACCCCCTTATTTATGTAATAGGATCGAGTCATAGTTATAGTTAAGTAAAGAGTCAACAAAGCCCATATTAATAATTGTAAGTGGCTAACCCGCATTTAATGAAGGGACCACAGTTAGTTGCAAATGGGCCATGGTATTAGATAGATGGTATTAATAAGAACCATGGTATTACCCCATGGTATTGCATGTATGAATCCTATATAAAGGATAGAGACTCCCCTCGAGGAGCATCGTGTCTTATTTTGTATTGAGCTCTGCTCTATTGGAGGTTGCCCCCTCGAAGAGGCAAGTGAACATTGCTTTCTAAATAATAAAATACTTGCTGTTATTTCTCATTGTTTTATGTTTCGGGTATATTTCTTCGCATATTTGGTATTCTGGTATCGTCTTGCAGGTTAAGAGCATAACATGTTCAACCATTGGGAAATTAGTTCTTGCTAACTCTTGTGTATGAATCACACCAAAATAATGTTGGATTCACAATTATATAATGATGATTTTTACTTATTTAAACATTCAAACATTATAAAACATCAATCTCATAAGCTGAACAAGTAACACAAAATATAAATGGAAAACCTTATGGGAGAAAAACACAAAACTTCTTCATATTAAAGACCTTGTAGGCACTGACCTGCAATTACATCAATTTGTAGGCACCAAACTACAAGAGACACCAATGCCCTCTTCTACTTTGTAGGCACCAACCTATAGAAGACACCAATCTCCTCTGCTGCTTTCTAGGCACCAACCTATAAGAGACATCGATCCCCTCTACTGCTTTTTAGACACCAGCCTGCTTCATTGAGTGTGCTTGCTTCTTCACAATATTTGTTAGTTGCTTCTTCACTGGGTCTGATAGTTGCTTCTTCCTTCGCTAGGTTTGCTTCTCCTAAAGCTTGTTGCTTTTGGTTTCTTCCCAAGAACAAACTTGCACAACATGTCATGAACTCAATTTTGAAATTTTGGTTTTGAAATTTCTACCATAGGTACCTAGAGATCTATTCTCTATGTCCTCTAGATTTCACAACATGAAACACCTCAGAAATAAATTGATAGCAAAAATGCCAAGCTGACCTATTTGAAGCATGTTTTAGGAGCATTCAAAAGCACTATTTTTCTCAAATAGTATCTCCAAAATTGAACAGGGACTACAATTTCTACCACAGATACCTTGAGATATCTTCTCTATCTCCTCCAAATTTCACAGTATAAAATATCAAAGAAAGGAATTAATAGTGAAAATGCTAAGTTGACATATTTGAAGCATGTTTTAGGAGCATTTAGGAACACAAAATTCCTTAGATTGTATCTCCAAAATTATAGCGAAACAAGGTTTGAGATTTTTACCATTGATACCTTGTTATCTCTTCTCTATCTCTTCCAAATTTCATAGTTTAAAACATCTCAGAAAGAAAGTTATAGAAAAAATGTCAAGCTAACCTATTTGAAGCATGTTTTAGGAGTATTAAAAAACACTAAATTTCTCATATCATATCTCCAAAATTATAACACAACAAGGTTTAAAGTTCCTAACACAGGTAACTTGATATGTCTTCTTTGTCTCCTCCATATTCCACAGTCTAAAATATCACAGAAAAACATTATAGCAAAATTATCAAGTTCTTGTTTGAAGCACGTTTTAGGAGCATTCAAGAACACTAACTTACTCAGATCATATATCTGAAATTATAGAGAAACAAGGTCTAAAATTTCTACCACTGGTACCTCAAGATCTCTATATGTCTCCTCCATATTTCACAGTCTAAGACATTTTTTAAGAATATTATTTTTTTCGAAAAAATACCAAGCTGACTTGTTTGGAGTAGATTTCATGAGCATTCAAGAAACCTAAACACCTCAGAGCGTATCTCTGAAATTATAGAAAACCAAGGGTCAAAATTTTAATCATAGTTATATGAAGATATTCTATCTATTCTTCCAAGTTTCACAGTTTGAAACATCCCAAAAGAAAATTTATAGCAAAAATTCCACGCTGACCTATTTGAAGTAGATTTCAGGAAGTCTAACTTCCTCAGAGCATCTCTGTGAAATTATAGCGAACCAAAGTATGAGTAAAGATGATATAGAAAACATGAGTAAAGATGACTTCAAATATAAAGTATCCAAACTGTACATCAAAAGACCCAAAACAATATTTCCAACAATCTTCATTTTCCAATCTTTATCTTAGACATATGTAGTCTCCCCTTGTCTTTGACATCAATGACAATAATATTTCCAACACATAAATTGCTTAGCTATCAAGATAGTGTTGATCATGTAAAGTTTCCTTGTTAGAGCTCAAAGTTGAGGCCCCACATATGATTAAAATTACTTTGTAATAATTTGTTTCCCCAAGGTTGATAGTGACATCGTGATGTAATTCCCACATAGTGATTTAATATAGGAATATGGATATAGTTTTCATTTTAATGACAAAGGGGTTATGATATGACAAATGACTTCCAATTGACTTGCTGAGTTGATAAAAGGTGGCACATAAAACCTCAAGATACATTAGACAACTCACTTCAAAAAGCACTAAATGCTCACCCACCATCTCATTTTGCAGAGATTCTCATTATATAACCCATGTCCATGTGTGACATATGTGAAAAAATAGTAATAATAACAACAATAAGATAAAGAAAAATTAAGAAATATTACTAAACTCACTCATATCCATCTTAACCCAAGGTTTATTGAGTGCTAAGAGGGATCAAATGCCTTTGAAGTTTTTATATCGTAAAAGGAGTTTGCACCATAAGGGATTTCATGCCTCTCGACACTTGATAGATCCATGATTGAGATTGATCTAAGCTAGTTTGCCTATATACATCTTCCCAAGATTAATGAGGTGTTATTTTGAGTTGATTAATCTTCCATTTCGATTTAAAGAGAGTTTGTGTTCACCAAAGAGAAGCAAGGAAAATTTGTCACTGAGAAGGAAAATCCCCATGCCATATTCAACCACTAAGTACTAATTGTAGTAGGGAATAGTAGATGGATTTTAGGTATGTGCTAGATTACATGTTATTTTCCTTATGAGGTAATAACAATGATAGTTCGAGGCAAGAGCTATTGCTATGCAATTTAATGGAAATTTCCTCTTTTAGCAAGAGGGCTAGTAGGAACTTGGGCCCTTTGTTCTTGTGTGTGTTTCTCTAACAAGTATGCTAGCAAAGTTGCTTAGTTAGTTGTTGTAGAGTACATGTTTGCTTAAGTATGTGGGAAATGTTCCCTAGCTAATTATTGTAAACTTCTTTTATACTAAGGTCTAGAGTTGATATAGCTCTTACCGTGCTAAGAAAGTATGTTATGAATGGTGTTTACTAAAATATTTTGCTCTCACAATTGTGGTAGACTCCCTTTTTGCTAAAGTCTAGAGTTATTATATTCTCACCAAGCTAAACTAATAAGCTTTGTTCAAATGCTTTCTTTCCATAATTGTGATAGACTCCTCTTCAAAATCTAAATTTGTTATGTCTTAACCATGAAAAAAATAAAAATACATATGACAATAAAATGACAATTTTGCTCTTAATTTAGTTACCACTCTCCTTTTAGCTAAATTTTTGAGTTATGCTTTTCCCATGCTGAGCAAATTATTTTATTTTTATGCTTGAAGTAGAATAAATGTCACATGGATTATAATATACATTGTTAAATGTAAATATAACAATATACACACCACAACGATGCAATAAATGCCATATAGACTGGATAAAAACTGTTAGAATCTAAATGTTTTGAATTGCAGTTGTTTATAATGAGACTTTTTGAAAGCCTTTCTGGTGGGTTTTTCTGGTTAAAATCCGGCAGCAATTTATTGGAATCGCAAGTTTGATAGCTAGTTTCTGCGCAATCAAAGCGTCCCAGGGGTTTTTCAGGGTGTTGCATCCAAATATACAGTTAAAAAATCATTTTAACAGTAACAAATCAAGATTTAACCTCAATTTCTTCCACCGGATTCCGTCACTCGAATCTCCAAAAAATCGCATTATAGACAACTCCCGATTGAATTGAGTAGTGTGTATCCCAACCTATACAACGTTTATCTCTATTCCAACCTAAAACATATCGGATGTGAACATAGGTCTAGTCGAATGGTTTTCACCAAATCCCGTTGCCAAGTTCATACAACGAAAGGCTGACGCTATCCGAGAGTGACTGGTAGTATAATCTACGTCGACTGTGCGTTATCGTTATCAGAAAATTATATATATCATGTATATACATGTCGAGTAACACAGGAGGACGAACCGGGAAATTCAGATAGCCCTGAATGGCAGCCATTACGGCAACAGTGTCGTCAGTTAGAGGGAACCCATTACAGAATGCGACGGCGAGGGAATCGTGCTCGCTCCTCATCATCAGACCTATCAATTCATCCCGTTTAAATGCCTTGCAGCTCCCAGTTCGACTGCATTGGACGACGAGGTCGACTTCTCGTAGAAATCTATTGGTGACTGCTACGTCATTTTGGGATGCGATTACGTCATCCTTAACGGGAGGCCAAAACTCTGCTCGCGAAGCTTCTCTCGCTGTTAGACGCGGAATGCAGCTTTTTGTTCAGGTTCTCTCGTTTCTTACATTTCATATTGTCTATATTTAATCGACTCAGGGCTTTCCTTATAGCAGTATAAATTCATGAAAATGCGGTTGAAAATGAAATTTTGAAATATATTTAGATTTTCTCACAGGGCGATGTCGAACAGTCAATGGTCGAGTTTGACAAAGCAATCGAGTTGGATCCTCGCCAGAAAATATGTATGAATCTTTCATTTATTTTCCTAAACTTTAGACTCTACTTTTTACTCTTGACATTCAGTAAAAGTATAAGTTAAATGCAGTGAGAAACACTACTGGATTTTGGCCAATTGCTCCTTTGAATTGGCTTTAATAGTTTTTGGCAGAGTAATTTAATATATGAATCCCAATTTCTTGAAGTAGGCAAATCAATTACTTTTAGTTAAATTTAGGAGCAATTTTGTTCAAAGTAGTTTGTTCGTTTCTGTGTAAGGATGTTTGGCTGTAGACACCACGAACCGAAGCAAACTAGTGTAAAGATGCCTTAATAATGGCTATAAATACCCCAAGGGTATAAGTTATAACAAAATAGTCTCTGAGCATACAATAAAACCATAAGAGTCCAAAATACCCAGCTTGCAAATCCATAAAACCCAACAAAATCTTGCTTTATAACTAAAGAAACCGAAGGTCGCATATTCCCAAAACCATAAATTAAGCTATTGGCAGAATGGGTCATCCATGGAGCAGGGCCCCAACTATCTTCGGTTGGTCCAACATCTGGCGTAGCACGCTGCCAACCATCATTTCACCATATAGCTTCCTCAGGTGATTCTTTTGTCTCTGAAATGTGCTGAGCAACCCTCGTCCTTGAAATGCTAGAATTTGTCATTCTAGTGTTGTGGTGAAGGGTTTTGGGAGGCCAACTGTGTTAGCGCTCCCACCTTTCGTAAATGGACTGACAAATCTCTCCATAGCCTCCTGCGAGATCTTTAGGATTGTCGTGGCACTCTACTGTGGTAAGGTGCGATATGCAAGGACGTTGGGCAAGGAAAGAGCCAGGCACAATATCACTGGAATGTTGTATATTCCAAAGTGGGGGATAAACCCTTGGGTTATACAGATACGTTTCTGTAGGAGTCAATGAGTGGATGTCAGAAGGAGGTAATTTATCTTTGTTGTTTTCTTCGACATGTTATACAACTGGTTGAGGGTGCCCTGCTTCACCATTGACCTTCTGTAAAGTACAAATGAGACAATAGAAGTAGAAGTGAGTTTGTAGCTCCCACTGTCCTTTTGTAACATGTGGGTGTTGCAGTGTCTATCATGTGCTTTTCTGGCCAAATTATATGGTCTGCCCATAATTATGTCAGAACCATTGAGTATAATTGTTAAATGGAGTTAGAGAAGGAAGGACACCTCTAAATTTAGAGGTGCACTAAATTTGGCAAAGGGAACCACAGGTGGGCCTAAGGTGCAGTTTTACTATTTTTCATTATTTTTGACTTAGCAGAATTTTAATTTTCCTATAGTCAAAAAGTGAAATGATCTCAACTGTCCATTGAGATTTAATCTCAGCCATTTGTGGAGATGGTGGGCCCAGGTCAACTTCAAAGGAGGGAAAAGGGTGCAGACTTGGATTTTATGCATTAGACAACTTGTGTGTTCAACTTAGCAGAGAGAAGGGTGTTCAGTTCAGTGCCTAGGGCTTTCAGATCAACGCACGAGGGCAGAAAGAGAGGCTGAACAGCCTTACTTTTCTAGTCAGCGTACACTTCAACCAAAGCGGCATTCAACTGTGTAGAAGGGCCGTATTGTTAATTTTTCATAGGGCTACATTGTTATTTGCTATGATAATTGCATTTCTTCAATAACACATTAAGTTCACCTCATAACATTATAACATTATTCAGATTTTCATTATTATTCATCAGCATATGCAACTATGTAGAAAGAACAATATCATCAACATCAATGTAGCGGAACATAAAGGAACAATAGAAGAAAAGCATGCACACATAGAGACACCGAGATTTTTTGGAGACCAGGGCAAAACCCACTACGGGGAAAACCCTTGCAAATTCTTCTTCTTAGATCGTCATCAAATGATTAAGCAAAAGAGAGTACAATGATCCATATCTTTCTTTTTGCAACAAAACAACTAGAACATCCATAACATGACCTTAAACATGCTTGTACTCAAAGACCCTGATTCCAAGGACTGTAATGCACTGTCACTGACTGTAGTCAACCGCTAAGTATGGATGTCACTGAGCGGAATCTTCGGAATACTGATACTTCAGTAGAGATACTGTGTGGGAGCTTCTAAGATTGATCTAGACGCTCTCAGGAGAACTAGATGAGTGCGCCTGGGATTGATCTAGATGCTCCCAAGAGGACTGTATGCGGGCGTCTAGGGTCCAACTACACCGTGGAAACCCTAGCCTCCCAGACGCTCCCTTAGACACACTGTGCGAGCGTCCAAGACTTCCCGGACGCTTCCAGCACCATACTGTGCAAATGTCTAGGGACGAAAAACCTTGGTTACGTGCGAGTGTCTGAGACTTAGAAAACCTAGACACGTGCGAGCTTCGACCCTGTAGTTTTGGGCCCTTTGCGCGAGCTTTTCTCCGTCAGACCTGTGTGAACCAAACAATAAAAGAGAGAAGAGAGAACTTGATGATTTTTTCCAAATGAGGTTGAGGTCTCTTCTATATATAGGTTTCCATGAGGGTCCACTTGATGTTGAGGCCGACCTGTTCAATTGTACATGTGCTTAGGGCTGACCTAATCCAATATACATGTGCTTAGGGCTGACCTAATCCAATAAATATTTTCAAAAACCAACTTCTGCTTGTCCAAATAAGGTGATCTTTAGGTCGATTTTGGTCTTCTCGAAAAAAGGAATCTATTGCAATTATTATCTTCATCACATGAGTTGTCCAAAGTGGAATTTGACCATAGTTGCATAATTTTAACACCCCCTTTCAACTAGGGAGAATTCCACCTGCCAATATCTGTCCATCGATCAATATCCTATTTTGGTATTTTCAAGTGTCATCACGCATCATCACTGATCATCTCTGTCATGTAGTCATCATGCCATGACCATTTCATGTATCTCATCATCACTAATCATCATGCACATCTCGATCTAACCCTTGCTTATTCCTACTTATCTCTTGATTGTTTTTGCTCGTATGCTGAACATTCTCAATTCTAAAAGAAGAAGAATTTGTTACCAGAGGGGATCTTAAGCTACCACCCTCTATCCATCAGGCTACTACCCTGAATCTCTGCGAGCGAGCTACTACTCGGAATATCATCATCAATCATCATCAAAGAGCATATCATCAAGGAGTACATCTCAACCTGTAACCTGTAAAAATTTCTGTTTTCCCACCCCGGTTTTCAGTTTCTCCTTATTTCTCCCATGTAGTTAAATGCCCTTTCCCATAACCATACATTCAACAAGCTGAAAAAAATAAGTTTGCTGAAAACACAAATTTTGGAAATTTTACAGAATGCTGGAAATTGCATAAATAAAAATCAGCAGTAATAAACAACCATTAAAACACATTAAAACACTGATATTTTTGGTCAACGTGACCCTAGAAAAACCCCCTACAACTCTTGGGGAATACCAGTTTGAGAGCTCTTCTTTATTTCTGAAAAAAATCTTTTTACAGCAAGAAAATTTTAGCAAAAATTACAGCAAAATAATTTTTTTTAGCAAACAAACTTATCCGTTTTCAGCCCAATGGACCACCTGGAAACTTCTCAGTTTTCAGCAAAAAATCAGCTTTTTCTGCTTGTTCTTGCTGCTGTTCTGCTTGTCTTTCTGCTGTTCTGATTTTGCTGAAGAGCTGCCTGGTATGTGTGCCAAACTGCTGCCTCTTTCTCCTTCTTGTCCATAAATCTCCCTTGCTCTCTTGCTCTCCTTCTCCCAATCTGCTCATGAAAGAATGAATGATCTTTTCCTCCTTTTCCTCCTTTAATATAACTCCAAGTGACTTTTGGGTGATCCAAGTGACTTTTGGGTGATCTCTAAATCCAATGGCTGAAATAAATTTAGATCAATGGCTGAGATTAAATGCACATTTAAATCTCACTTTCTATTTTTTAATTCACCCCACTTTAATAAAGACCCACTTAGTCATTTATTTCCAAAGTCACTTTTCCTTTCTAATTTTTCATTGACTTTATAAAAGTCACTTTAAAATTAGACTTAGTAACTTTATCACTTAAAGTCACTTTTAAATTAGATTTTAACTTTATAAAAATTATAAAGTCACTTTAGGAGAAAAATTAAAATCTTTTGGACACTTTTCCCTAGGCCAAAGATCAAAGCCTAAGGGAACCACCTGTCCTCCGGTACCAAATTTCAACAAGGAAACCATCTTACCTTACAACCTCGAACAAAACGGTGTAGCTAAAAGGAAGAACAATACTATCATGAAAGCAGCCAGA
Organism: Pinus taeda; assembly: GCA_000404065.3. Lineage (NCBI taxonomy): Eukaryota > Viridiplantae > Streptophyta > Pinopsida > Pinales > Pinaceae > Pinus > Pinus taeda. The sequence continues at coordinate 156,995 of APFE030614723.1, forward strand.
GCCATGTTGCATGATCAAAAGCTGCCAAAGTTTCTATGGGGAGAAGTTGTAAACACTGCATTGATGTTCAAAATAGGACTCCTCACCAAGCCTTGGGTGTCAAGACTCCCGAAGAAGCTTTCACAGGTGCAAAGTGCGGAGTTGGACACTTGAGGATCTTTAGTTGCCCCATCTACTTTCATGTGCCAGAGGAGAGAAGGACCAAGCTAGAAGCTTTAGGAAAGAAATGTACTTTTGTTGGTTATTGTGAAAATTCTAAAGCTTATAGAATATATGTACCTGGTCAAAGGAATGTAGAGTTTAGCAGGGACGTAACATTTGATGAAGATGTTGCTCTTGGGAAAGCAATGGACACTCATCCCCCCGCCAATGTTGAGAGAAAGGATGATGCCATGGATGTACAAGAAGGGATTCCTATGCCTGAGCCTAAGTCTGAGCCTAATCTTGTTGATGATCCCATGGAACCTATGGATCCCCCTCCATGTGATCCTCCTACTAGGAAGAGACCATTATGGCTTTGTGACACTTTACAAGATGTTGAGAGACATGTTGTTGCAAGAGAAACCTTTAGGGAAAACAAGAAGCCATGTCGATATCAGGCATATGTTGTAGCTATGCGCAACATTATACAGGCTGAACCATGCACTTTTGAAGAAGCAGAGAAAGAACAAGTGGGGAAGGATGCTATGGCCGAAGAATATGAGTCCATCATTAAGAACGATGTGTGGGAAGTGGTTCCAAGACTTGAAGGGAAGTTTGTTGTGACTTTTAAATGGATATACAAAATTAAGCATGGCGCAGATGGAAGTATTGAGAAGTACAAAGCGAGATTTGTGGCTAAAGGATTCTCCTAGAAATAGGGAGAGGATTATGATGAGATCTTTGCACCTGTTGCCTGATATACTACCATCCGATCTATCTTTGCTCTTGCTGCTAGCCAAGGATGGACACTTAATCAGATGGATGTGAAGACTGCATTTCTACATGGCATACTTAAGGAAGAAGTACACTTGGAGCAACCACAGGGATTTGAGGAACATGATAGGAAGACTCATGTGTGCAGGTTGATGAAAGCCCTCTATGGATTGAAGCAAGCCCCTAGGGCTTTGTATGTCTGCATTGATAGCTATTTGATGAAGCTTGGATTTACGAGAAGCAGTGTTGATCCAAAACTTTGCTTCAAAGTCATACAAGGTATGCCCTTGATTTGGGTATTATATCTTGATGGCTTATTCTTGACAGGTGGAGAACCTCTTGTTCTCCAATGTAAGAGGGAGTTGGCCTTTGAGTTTGAGATGAAAGACCTTGGCTTAATGCACTACTTCTTGGGCTTAGAGGTGTGGTAGAGACTTGGTGAGATTTTCCTTTCTCAAGGGAAATATGTTGTCAAGCTGTTGGAGAGATTTGGAATGGTGAAATGCAAGTCCATGGCCACACCGATGGAGATGAATTTTAAGAAGTTATGTGGTGAAGCCGCGAGACTTGATTTGGAAAATCCTTATGAGTACTGGTAGTTGATTGGGGCATTGATGTTCTTAGTAAACACTAGACCAAACATATTTTTTGCTGGGAACACTTTGATTCAATTTATGGTGGAGCCACTACATGCACATTGGGTTACTACGAAGCATGTGTTGAGATACTTGCATAGGACTATTAATCATGGACTGAGATACATTGCTGGAGATGTGAGACTTCATGGATACACCGATGCTAATTGGGCTAGAAATGTTGTTGACAGGAAGAGCACATTGGGGTGTTGCTTTAGCTTGGGGTTTGCCATGATATCTTGGATGAGTAGGAAGAAGTCTGTTGCCCTTAGCACGGTTGAGGCTGAGTACATTGCTGCTAGCGTGGCTAGCATTGCCCTTTTCTTATATGACTGCGATATATTGCGACAATAAGAGTGGGATCCAACATTCAGAGAATCTCGAGTTCCACGATAGGTCCAAGCCTTTGCTGAAAAGGAAGTTCTTGGTCTTTAGAGAGTAGCTTGGACTGGTGGATGTGACCCTTCTGGGGAGGGGTCATGGCTGATCGAGAACACTGGGCTATGCTTTCCCCCCCACCCCTCCCCCCCCCCCCCCCCGTATTTTGACTTTCATTAATTTGAGGGGGGGAGTGGAGCCTGTTGCTACACAAACTAGCAGGCCTTGCAAAGAAGCAAGAGTTAGAGGGCACAACAACACCCTGGGACAGAGGCCCACTATCACCACAACCTTAGTCCCCTTCTCTTCTCATATTTTTACCGATGGGAGGAGTCTTAGTATTCCTCACTTGTGAAAGATGTATCTAGGGTAGATTTGAAGTGAGGCAAGGTGGCTCATTCAATGGAAAGGTTCAATAAATGTGAGAGCTTTGGGAGAAGCTATGAAGACCTTCCAAGAAAAACCCCTTGAAAGGAAGACTACTTGAGATCTAGGGTTGAGAAATTTGATGATATATGAGTTCATCCAGGGCCGAGGTAGACAAGAGAAAAGGCTACGAATGATATACTTCTACAAGTACTAAAGCACAAGCCTTCAAGGAATTCCCAAGTTGAAGGATTAGCTTCTGGGGTTCCCACTTGGTGAGATAGCTAGGGCATCAATTTTATGGAGATTCCACTATCGAAATTCTTTCAAAACTTGTGGATGCCTAGAGGAGGCACTAAGGAAGAGTGTTGTCCACACGACATTCAAAACACCTACTCTATTGGAATTCGCACCAAGCCCTAGAGAGGCCTCCTTATCTTTAAAGGGATGAGGAAAAAGGTGATAAAGAGGTGAAGGAAGAATGATTTTTCGAGTATAATGTAATTACCAAGGATCTAAGACCCAATGCTTGCCTATTGGGAAAATTAGAGTCAATGATAAACCAAGAAATGGCAACTCGCTCTTTAAGCAAGCCTAAAGAAGCAGCTTGGCTATCTATAGATGCAACTACACGACAATTTTATACTTTTATTCTTCGATGGCACTTATTATGGTGTTTCAAGGATGCAAAAGCAAATAACCCATTAGGAACATTTATTCATTCATCATCTTATGAGTAACGCATGCAAAATTTCCAATAGCTTTAATTTTCTAACAAAATTTCATTAAGTATGGCACATTAAAGACCATACAACAAGATTCCAGGCATCAAACATTCATTAGACCAGAAATATAGCAACAATGAAGATCTGAGTACAATCTAGATGCCTGAAACTGGCAATCCCTAGCAAGAAACTCTGGGCAAAATTATTGAAGGGAATTTACCCTTCCTCCACAAGCAATCCCGACACAACTTGCCTATAGAAAAATCGGCTGCGTCACCCTCTACTATGGACTGCGCCGTCACTATGACGTCTAGCCCTTGACTGGTTTCTGATGAAGTCGTTCTTCCTTTTGCTGCTGAGAAATTCGTATCTAGAGGTAGACGAGTCAACGGGCAAATTATTTAATTTGACATGCACGGGTAGCGACCAAAATTCTTTTTATCGAGTCGTGGTAAATAGAGTTCATTTTCAGTTTGTCGGGGTGAATTCCTCTGATACAAATTAACACCTTCGTGGATTAGGGCGACCTCTAAATTGCTGTGCGATGGTCTTGCATTGCCATGGAGGGTCAAACTCTATTTGTAGGTTATTCACTGTGCAATTATTAGCCAAAGCGGTTTGTGGACAATAAGAGATCGTTATTATGTGCAATTTGGATGTTGAATGGGCAACTGTGGTAATCCAAAACACCTGAGCTATTGTGCTGGCTAGTGGGTGCATTGCGAGAACATTATAACAATGCCTGTGCGCATAATCACCTGTAGTTGATCAAAGCATGCGATTACGACATTGATGCATGAGTAATGCATATTGAGACAGTGTGATAATGTGCATTATGCCAGCCTGTCCAAAACTAGAGAATATGGACACGAGCAATTGTGTGCTGTATAATTGCTGTACGTTGCACTAAGCAACTGTGGATTGAACTACCTGAAGTAGGGCTTAGAATTCATGCAGAGATAAAGTAAAGTGAGATCAAATGCAGAGTAATTGGATACACACCTGTGATCTATGTGTTGTGCACAAAAGAAACCTGTGCATTCAACATTGAAGTAGCATAACAGTGGGACCTGAGGTGGTTGGATGCTTGATATAGTATTCGACAGAGAGAGAATGAATCTAATATTAGATCAATTGTCACAATTAGAGCAATGTTAAAATTCCTAATCAAGACTACAATCTCACATTGAGGTCTTTCCTAGGCATGTAAATTTTCAGCTACATTCTAGTTGTCTACTTTTTGCCATGCCTGGAACTTGTAACCAGATAAATCATGAAGTGCAAGACGTAATCAGTTAGTAATCCTTGCATAAAATAGTTAATTGTGGACTTGAGATTTTGTAGTGTGTTAGTCTCGAAACTTTGTGGAGAGGATAAAACACATGAGTTCTCCAAACCCATAAATCATTTATGGAAATTATTCCTAAAAGTGTCTCAATTAGATTATTAACCTAGATATTTCCTAAGTCTAAACTTAGGAAAAGGGGTTAATTAATAATATTAATTGAGAAAGGTGTGAATGATCTAGAAACTCACATGGATCGATCTAGATATGATCTCAACCATCGATTATGTTTTAATCTTAGCTGTTGGAGTCACAAGTGGAGATTGTAACAGGAGGTCGATGGGTAGATGGAGAACACACACTTGAGATCGATTTTTCCTTGGGTAGTTCGATTTCCAGAGAGCAGCAACAGCTGCCGGAAGAGATAGAGACAGAGAAAGGAAGCAGAGACAGAGAGGGGTAGAGACAGTGAGGTCAGAGGAAGTTTTTCCAGATCCGGTGAGTACTTTGCAGAGAGGCAGAGATAGCCACAGAGAGGCTGCATAAAAGCCTCTAAGAGGCAGTGTGATTTTGCTGGAGAGAAGTCGGTTTTCAGTTCCAGAAGCTGAAAATATTTTCCAGAGTGCCAAAGAGACAATTTCCCAGTCAACAATAGGTAGGACTGTTTGTTTGGCAGCTGGTTTGGCAGAGCGTGGAAGGGACTGCGCTATGGTGACACAGGCCTATGCAGAGCTGGTGGGATGACAAATTATTCAGTAGCAGTTAGAGCCCAAATTGCTTGTGGGGTGAGGAAAAATTCCTCACTAGATTTTTGCTAGTATTTTCTCTAGGGATTGCTAGTTTTCGGCATCCAAATTGTACTCAGATTATTTCATTGCTGCTTAATAATTAAAACCCTCAGTTGTTACATCGATTTTCCCAAGTTGGGTTTTTCTAGAGACATTTGTCCAAAAACAAGTGTGTCAATTTTTATGTGTGTGTGCTAGCATATTTCTTAGTTTCTAGTGCTATTATTTTCCGCAATATTTTGTGAAGATTGTAGTGTGTTTATTTTGTTGTTGCCGTAGCAATAAACTGCTAATTTAATTAACAGTTAGAAGAAATAATTCCAATTGTTAGAATAGGATTTCAGTGGTGAAATTTTTACACAATGACGTTATGTCATTGTTGGTGCTAATGTGCTAAGAATATGTGAAGCCAATGCATGTCAGGCTGTGTGATTGTGTCCTAGGGTAAGGCTAGTGTAGGTTGTTTGATATATTGAGCCAAGATATTATTGACTTGTATACTATTGTCTAGTGTCCTATATTGTAGAGGTATTATGTTCTTGATCGTATAATGTTGAGAGAGTGTATCGCTAGGTGACTCAATGCATATTATTGCATAAAATCCCTGTAATATGTAGATTGGTCATGTTGTTAAGAAACAATGAGCTCTAGTGTAGTTATTTTGTGATGGCAGAACCGATGTTACAAAGAGTTGCATGATGCCAACCAACCTTATATGTGTCAGTCATGTAGTGTATCTTCTTGTGTTGATAAACACATTAGGGTTGATGTTGAGTCAACTAGCTATGTAATCAGAATTTAGTGTTGCATTTGATGTCATAGTAGTGTGCATACATCTTGTTGGTCAATTTACAAAATAATGGAGTTTTTAAAACAACCCTTAAATCAACAGAACAATACCTTAATGAACTGCAATATAGGCCAAAAAACAAATTTGACCAACAAACCTTTGTCAAGAGGGGTCCATGCTATTCTTCAACAAGAGCAGCGATGGGATTTGTAGGAGGAGCTAGAAATTGGACACAATTTTTGCACTTGGGATAGATTTGAAACACATGAGGGTTACAGTGAAAGCCCTTTTCAAACTGGAAGAGCTAGACTCACTCCGTTCTGAAGTGAACCAATTAGAGAGCAAGAAACTAATTTGGGCTCTAAAACCAGCCATGCTTGCCCTAATACAAAACAAGTTCTTGGAGTATCCTTGTGAAGGGGTCACACTTCTAGTTGCCTCCTCTCTTAGTAGTATCATGATGCTGACCGCACCTATACCTCCCTACAATGATGACATCATGAGGAGAGTTTTCATGCTGATATTAAAGACCTTGCGGGACTTGGATAACACCGTGGGTCCTCCCTTTGGGAAGAAGTTCCAAATTTTGGAAATAATGGCCTTGGTCAGAACATATGAAATCATGTTTGATCTAGATTGTGATGACATGATTTATCATATGTTCCAATGTTTTTTCAACATTAAGAAACTTCATCTTAACACTGTCAAAACAAACATGCAATCCATATTGTTTTCAGTTGTGGGAGGTCGGGATGCCATTTGCAGGAAGATGCAGTCTGAGTTGTTGGCCATTTGGAGGAAGGAACAATTAGTTTCACTTGCTGCTTTTGAACTAGCTGAAAGGTTGGTTAAGCAGGTCATAAAACTGTTCAAAAGACAGTTGACCCAGTAGGAGTTGCAAAGGATTTGCAATGACCAACCATGCAACAAAATTGAGTTGAGGAGGAAGGGTCTTTGCTTCATTGGCAAGGAAACCTTTGGGACCTAACCACTCATGATTGAGTGACACGGAGGAGATGGCAGAGGTAGATCAGGAGAAGATTCAGGATGATGATTCTTCTTCTATAGTTGAGTCCACGGGTTTTCACGATGATACCTCTGAGGAGCATGAGCAGTCACATGGAGTTGTTGACAACAACCCCGGTATGCATCTATGTGAAATGGAGGAGTATGATGAGTAGCAGGTTGCTTAGGGAGCAAACTTGCGAGAGAAGCGACAGGTGATTCAACATGGAGAGCACATAAAGGAGTATGAGTTAGTGGAGGATATGCACAGTGTGTGTGATTGGACATTTTTGGAGAGCCAACTAGTGGCTCATGTTGAGGCCATGATGGAGGTGGATGCGCAACCATCTTTTGGACCAACCAATGATGAAGGGCAGACAGATGCACATGCAGTTTCAAGAGTTGCAGTACTTTTAGGCAACAACCCTCTCCAGGAGTACATAGACAAGGCATGCAACACGATTTCCCCACTTGTACCCATTATAGGGAGAGAGGCAAGTTTCTAGATGGATATTGTTGATTGACTAGGCATAGTTGTGTGAGTTGGGCACGGTGCAACATAGGGGACTCATCACATATACAGGTGCCTATGCATCTGATCCTTCCCATAAGATAGATTGGCGAGAGATCATGAGTTGGTACCCTATTGATGGAGTGATATTTTTAGTCAGGGACATAGTGTAGCTGGAGCCCTTAGATGTGAGGGATACTGCGTGTTTTAGTTGGCAGTGGGATGCAGGCTGACAACTCTTCAACGTTCCATCCCAACATCAACATAGTAGGATTGGCATTGGTTTGTATCAAGGGTTGGATTGGAGAGAAGTGATGAGTTGGTACTCGATTGATGGAGCAACATCTACAACCGGAGATAAAGCACATTTAGAGCCATGGGATAGGGGTGCTGGTGATTGGCCATGGTGGCAATGGGATCTAGGAGGATCTGTTGTTGGAAAACTGGATCAGAGTTTAGTTTGGGATCTGGGCATTAAGGGATCCGTTCATGGTTGGGTGGCACAGAGGTATATGGTATCACCCAGTGGTTTGTATGGGATCCAAATATTGGTTCACAGTGTTGGGAATTAGGGCAACATTTTAATTTTATTTTTCCTTACATGACATTTATTTGTGATATTATGTTCTTCTTCTTACGTTTTTATCATCAAATAAATGCCAAAAACAACGAAGATCACAACCATACAAAGATGAACACAAGATAAAGGCTCCAAGCCAGGGCAAAACCCCTTCAAGGGGAAACCTAGAAAGAACTTCTCCTCTATTAGAATCAATTCAAAGGAGACTTCCAAGACCAAAACCAAGACCAGGCCCACCATTAAGAACCAAGTCAACCAACCAATCTTTCTTCTTCGATGCATGACTAAGACTCCAAGGGCAACGAAACCAGATCTCTTCAAGATGATGGCTCTTCTAGCCTTTCGTGCTCATCAAGACAACTTGCAATACTTCCTGCAATTTTGTACTTAAGGAAACCCTAGAAACCCTAGGGTACTTGCACGTGTGAACAATAGAAGACAAATTACAGACTTCTGAATTCTTCTAGGGCTTCTTCCTACCTTCGCTAGCCCTCTCTTAGCTTTTCTAGGACTTTCACATTGTTTTGCAATTGCAGATCGAAATCAAGGATATGTGCTTGATGTGTCTCTCAATATGTCGTAGATTCATCTTTATATAACCTTTCCAAGAGGCTCCATTAGCCCTCTCTAGGCCAACTTTTCCTTGGCTGGCTGACTTGGTCGTGGGAGCTTTCTAGACATCTCTAATATAAAATATTTTTTCTTTCTTTGATGCAAGAGCTTAAATGGGAGTTTTAAAATTTGATAAGAATGTTTGACTCATCAAAAAGCGTAGGAGCATTCAATGGATGCTTGACCTAATGACAAAATGACTTGAGCATGAAACCCATGCTATACAAAAATGATTTCATTTTCTTTCTTCTTTTGATAGATAAAAATTACATCATGACATTAATCAAATGAAAAATATGAAGACGAAAACTAGTTACATTCTTCAACACTCCCTCTTAACTATAGAGGTATTCATAATTGTTCAGACGGTACAAGGACATTGCTCACTTTGAAAAGTTCTTATAAGAATGTCCCAATCAACATATACAATGCTAAAGATCTTGATACCATCTAGGCTAACTGCCAAGGTATCAAATTATCAAAGGATCTAGGTACCATCTAGGCCACCTGCCATGGTACCAACTCAACAGGGATCCAAGTGTCATCTAGGCTACTTGGAAAGGCACCAACTCAACCGGATCTAGGTGTCATCTAGGCGACTTGCCAAGACACCAACTCAACGAGGATCCAAGTGTCATCTAGGCTACCTGCCAAGACACCAACTCAACATGGATCCAGGTGTCATTTAGGCTAATTGCCAAGACACCACCTCAACAAGGATCCAAGTGTCATCTAGGCTACTTGCCAAGACACCAACTCAGCAAGGATCCAGGTGTCATCTAGGCTACCTGCCAAGACACCAACTCAACACAGATCTAGGTGTCATCTAGGCTACCTGCCAAGTCACCAACTGGGATCTTGGTACCATCTAGGCTACCTGCCAAGGTACCAATCCAACCAACATCTAGGTATCATCTAGGTTACCTGCCAAGATACCAACAGGGATCTAGGTACCATCTAGGCTACTTGCCAAGGTACCAACCCCACCAAGGATCTAGGTATCATCTAGGCTATCTGCCAAGATACCGATATAAAGTTTGGCCAAAGCTCCTTTTGTCCAATAACTTCAGGCTATCTCGAGTCTTACTACATATTGTGCCACATGTTTTCTGCCACATGTTCTTAATTGATGATGTCATTCATTCAATTATTCTATCATCTGCATCAACAATATGTCTTTTCGGTTAGCAAAATCATGTCGTATTAATATCGGTTCAACATTTGCCATGTCAATACGATGGCCTCTACTACTACTTTCCTCTTCGGAGGTCAAAGATTCCTAAACTTCACATTGATCTAAAGATCTTCAATCTGCATAAATCAATCATCATGTTCTTGGAACGAACTAGTCAACAAGCTTCAGATACAACTCCCTCTTCCCATCATGCTCATCATCTTTCACAGAGTTATCAACAAGCTTGAATATTCTTCTTGACTTGCTTCAATCCTTTATTATGAACCTCAATTCTCAACACCAACAAGCATTACATTGATTCTGTTAGTCTAGGGTTTCTCCTTATAGCGGAAACATTTGGTCCTAGGGTCCTAAGATTCATCTTCATCCCAACCTTAGGTATGGTTAAGTACATACCCTAGAACCCTACTCAAAACTCTATTAGGGTTTCGAGATATTTAGTAAAGAAACATTCAACTAGCAAACCCTAGAAGTTATATCCCAAGAACTAGGGATTCATAGAGATAACAATCAATTAGGGTTAGGGTTTTTGTTTCTAGGGTTTATTTCTATCTTGGGTTCGAAAAATGTCGATAGTGACAAACCCTAAATTCTCAAACAATCTTCTACTTCCTTTTGGACTGTTCTTCTAAGACTTCATGCTGCAATTCCATTCTAGTAATGGATCCTTATGATGCCATAATGCTACTGCATCATGATATAGATGCCTTGCTGGATGATTGCTTCTAACAAAGATGCCAAAACTTCTTTTATCAATGCACCCACATGTGCAATTTTAACTGCTAACTTTGAAACTTGAGAATTGAACCGCTTCCTCTAAATCTAGCCATAATCTTTTGACTTTATTTACATGCAATCCTTTTGAGGGAGATCATAAAAGAAAAGGTTATAATTAGGTGATAATAAAGCTACATATCAACAATGCAATGAGAGAAAAGAAATAGAATACTTATCTTTTTATGAACAACAATGGATCCCTCTGGATCTTGTATTGATCTAGACACCATTGAAGTATTTCTTTATTCATTTACTTTAATCAAAGTGCCCATGGATTGAGCTTGATTACCAAGATATAAAATCTTCCTTGGTGTTGTCATTGTTAACTTCCTTTCTTTCTTCCAGAGACTATTCTTGATGTTGAGCAACATTGTCATATTTATACCATGCAATCTTGTGAGAGAGTCTTGATTTTTTTCTATACCAAAGTATGTCACATTTAACTAATCTGCATCAATGTTACTTGGGAGCGGGAGCGGGAGCGACCATTTTCAGAAGCTCCCGGTTTGGGAGCGAATTTTTAAAAATATATATATTTTTTATATTTTTTAATTTTTGATACATATATGTCAACAAAAACATGTAGAATGATGAAGATATAAAAAACATAAAAAAAACATAGATTGATCATTGAACCATATCACATCAATCATCTAGAAGTTATAATCTTCATCAACCATGTCCACAAGTTAGTAAAATACATATTACAACTGCAACATATTGAGTCTCGTGAATCATGATTCATCAAATTCAATCTTAAAGTTTCAACTTCAAGCTTTCAAAATTGAAAATTCAATAACATTTATCATCATTGATCACCAAAGTTGTACTTGTAAGCTAAATTTAACCATTACAAGAAGTAATATCTTAGATATTTCTAAGTCCTAACTTCTAACTATTAACATGATATGAAATGTTATAAATTTATAAAATGAAACATGAATAACGAAATGAAATGAAACAACTTTAGTCTTTCACGAAGCATCATATTCATAATTCACAATCATTACCAATGAGTTATAATTGCCAAGGCCCAACTTCAAACTTAAAATTTTCATTGTCACAGTGATATATTGTTTACAAAAAATATCATTATGATATGAAAGAGTCAAGAGTCAAGAGTCAAGGACTCAAAACTCAACAGTTATGAAAACTAAAGTCCAATAGAAACTAAAAAAGACAAGTAAACTGTAAATGATAAATCTAATGTGGCCCTTGCCACGAGAGTCTCCCCCATAAGGAGGTCGTGGTGGTCTTCTCAGAGTCTCCCGCACAGACCGACGACCAGAACTAGAACCTCCACGTGAGGGTGTAGATGAAGGTGGCGGCAGCAAAGGAACAAGACTCGGACCTCGAGCACTGCTACTGGATGCTGGAGGTGGAGGTGGAGGTGGCATGGATGTTTCATCTTCATCCCTTACAAATTCCTCTTCCAGTTCTTCAATATGTACAATGCCATCCTCCAAATTGTCATCCTCTGGGTGATTGTCCCAAATTCTATATGTGGGATCCTCATTAGCCCGATCACAGTAATGACTCAACAACCTCAAGTTGTAGTGCACATAAACCAAGCTTTCTGCTCGGTTTTCATTGAGTTTGTTCCTTTTCACATTATGTATGTAGCTGTAGGTGCTCCAACACCTCTCTGCAGAAGAAGTATTTACAACCTGTGAAAGAACTTATTTTGCCAATTTTGGCAAAAGTCCCTACCCGCCATATGTTTCCCACCATGTGAGAGTATCAAATCTATCTCTGTCGTCCATTGCATGGAGGTTACCATACAAACCAGCGCCACTGAAGTATCTGCCTATTTCAAGGCGCACAGCTGCACATTCCTCCCTGTCAGGTACCAATTTTTCTAATGCTTCCAAATATCCTCTAGTTACCTCTGGATCTAAATGGCGTTTGGTCCTAACCCCACCCCCTGCTGCAGGTTGGCCCAACCAAGACGTAGAGTAGTATTTTGGCGTAAGGATATAC
>APFE030614723.1:179418-190871 GCA_000404065.3 Pinus taeda
AACAAGACGGGCTTTATGTTTATCAACTTTCCCATCTGGTCCATACTTGGTTCTGTAAACCCATTTGCATCTAACAAGTTTTCGTCCCTTTGGAAGAGGAATAAGATCCCATGTATCATTTGCCAATAATGAACGATATTCTTCTTTCATAGCTGCGTCCCAATCTGGATGGCTTGAAGCTTCTCCAAAGGTGTCAGGATCATAATTCGTTGAAACTTGAGCCAGTAAATAAGAGGCTCTATCAAATTGAGAATGTGTACGTTGCTGATCTGTAGGATCACTGACAAGAGCACCTGCTGCATCCCGAGTAACACGGATCCATTTTGGAAGCTAAGGAGTAGGAGGAGGATCTTGAGAAGGTGGGGGAGGATTGTCATCCTACTGTCATCATCTGAAGAAGAAATATTTTCAAAAGTAGAAGGGATAGAGAGAGGTGGCACATCCGTCGAACTAGGCTCGTAGGCCGATATATTTTCAGCAAACTTTACATCTCTTCTAATGACAACATTTTTGGACTTAAGTGGAATAAGTCTATATCCTTTGACATCTTCAAAATATCCAGCAAAAATACATTTTTCACTGTTAGGTTCTAAAACTTTATGTTTCTAATCTGGAATATGGGTCCATGCTTCACTTCCAAAAACACGAAAGTGACTTACATCTGGTTTAATTGAGCTCCATGCTTCTTCTGGAGTGATATTCTTTAAAACCTTAGTATGAGTGCGATTTACTATGTAATTTGCATAGTTAGTTGCTTCTGCCCAAAAATTAAGACTAAGTCCTTTATATTGAAGCATACAATTAGCCATTTCCTTTAAGGTGCGATTCTTCCTTTTAGCTACACCATTTTGTTGTTGTTGCATTTGAATTCCATTCTTAGTGCAAAAGTTGATGAATTTGTTGTTAACATATTCTCTGCCATTATCAGATCTTAGCTTAAGAATTTGATGTCCAAATTGTTCTTCAACAAAGGCCTTAAAGGCCAAGAACATGTTAAATAGTTCACTCTTGAGTTTTAAGAAGTATACCTAAGTGCGTTTGGAGAAATCATCAATGAAAGTTAAGAAATACTTGTAGCCAGAGAATGAAACAACTAGAAGTGGACCACATAAATCGCTATGCACAAGCTGTAAAGGGGCTGAGGCGTGCCACGAGGCACGTTTTTCAAAACTATCCCGATGATGTTTTCCGTGTACACATCCGGAACAAACACCATTTCTGCAAGATACCATTGGAAGACCTGTCACTATATTTTCTTTACATAGATTTTGAAGGGAGCGATAGTGTAAGTGACCAAATTGCTCATGCCAAAGTTTGCTCACTTCATCATTATGAGCAACAAATATCGAGGGAAGATTTGATGACCCAAAGTTGTTAAACTTATACAACCTTGTAGACTCATCAACAATGCCAGTAGCTAAAATCTGTCTAGGATCACTTAGGTCCTTAATTACAACATCATGAGGTGAAAATTCAACGATTTTACCTTCACCTGAATGAGTTATCTGATATATAGATAGAAGGTTGCAGGATAAGGTTGGAACACATAATACATCATTAAATTGACCATTGTCTATATGAACAGTTCCAGTCCCTACAACACTAAGAGATCTATCATCACCAACATATATAGTTTTGGTGTTACAATCATTTAAAGAAGAAAACATGGCTTTGTTTTTGGCCATGTGATAAGAAGCTCCAGAATCAATGAGCCACTCATGAGAATGAGAGGAAGAAGATACATTTAGTGCATAGCCAGACCGAGATGCTTGACAACCACATCCAGAAAGTGCCATTCCTGAAGATGAAGTTGAAGAGTGCTCCAAATGGATGTTATGCTTCTTCATTGCTGCTTCCAAGGCTTCCATCTTCTTAAAGCATTTGGATTCTAAGTGGCCATCTTGATTACAAAAGTGGCAATGTCTATCAGTCTTCTTTCCTTTGTTTTTATTTGCCTTATCATTTTATTGAAATGATTTTTCATTTTGAGAATGAAATTGCTTAGGACCCTTGTTTGGTTTAGGACCATTCTTTTTAGGATACTGCTTCTTAGGATTCTTTGAGTTTAGTTGCTGCAGGGCAGCTAAGGCTTTCTTAGAAGAGTTTCGAAGATTAAGAAGACCAAGATATAAGAGCTTTTCTTGGTTTTTTATTAAAGAATCACAAAAGGCATCAAAAGAGGAGGACTTGTAGTCTTGTCCTTGAGAAATAAAAGCTTCTCTAGTAGAATGGAAGGTGGAAACAAACACAGAGTAGGCTGGTCCCAACTTAGTAAGAATGGAATAGATAAGGCTACCATCTTCTTTCTTAACCTTAACACCTTCCAAGAGAAGTCTAAGGGTCTTGAACTTGGACAAAAAATCTTCAATGGAAGAAAAATTATTGGGGTCCAATGTAAGCAACTCATTTTCGAGTTGATGGGCTCTAATTTCATTTTTAATTCCAAGAACTTTAGTGAGCTTTTTCATTGTTTCATTAGGAGTATCAAGTTCTGTGATATGGAATCTAAGGTCTGTAGAAATAGACATCCCTATCAACCCACGTGCTTGATCTTGCCTATTTTCCCATTTGGCTTACTTATCTTCATCTTGAAGTTTGGTTTCTTGGCCTGTGGCTATTCTGTAAAGACCTTTACTTCTAAGTAAATCCACAATGTAGGACCACCATTGGAAGTAGTTGGTGCTGTCAAGAATAACTTGGCATGAACTTTCCATTTTAACAGAAACTGAAGCTGTAGATTTTGAAACTAAGTGTTCTAATGGAAAGATTTCGAAAAATGAGGTTGATTAAAAAAAACGACTCTGAAAATGGCTTCCGGATGAAGAAGTTATGGCTTTTTGAAGAAAAGTTGTTGAAGATGCCGACGAAGTGCGTGAATGTGCGGAAATGAATAATAATGTTATATTTAAACAAAATCTGCTCCATTTCCAAACTTAATCTAATTAGCTCACTTTTATAAATAAGTGAAAGTCACTTTTACGATGGTACTTTATGAGCTACCCACTAAATTGTAACTTAAATAAAAGATAAAGAGACTTAAGAATTATAAGTGACTCACTTTTTATAATGGGTGATAACACTTTTACATAAAGTAACTTTAAAACATAAGTTACAAGTGCTTTTTGAAAAAGTAATTCAACAAAAAGAAAGACTTGAACTCAAGAGCTCTATTCTCATAAAGTAACTTTGAACCAAATGAGCTAGTTTAAAAGGTTAGTAATTTTTGGAAAAGAAGAAGGGGGTTTTTTATTTTTATTTTTTATTAGTCACTGAAGCTTTGGGGTGCGTGCTTACTTGAAAAAGCTCTTTTTTGCCTACAAAACAAAAACCACAAAACCCAACATGGACATACAAAAAAAAAAAAACCTTACGGCTTGAAGTTAGCTTTAGCTGGAAACAATGTTTTAAAAAATGACCGGCTTGGAACTGACTCGGCCGAGTTGGTCCAAGCTAGCCTTGGATTTTGTGACCTAGCCATTGAACTGGTTCGGCCGACCGAGTTAATACCGAGCTGGCTGAGTTGTTACACAACTCGGCCGGCTCGGTCGAGTCCATATCAACCCGGCCGGGTTATGTACAACGGCCAGTGAACCCAAAAAAACAGCTTTTTATTTTTATTTTTGGGGACTCCCTGGGCTTCCCTGTCTGACTCATGGGTTTCCCTGTCTGACTCTGATCCCTAGTATTGATATGCTATTCATGGTAATATTAAATTATTAAAGTAAATGTGACATTCTCCTTAATCTTCATTTTCATCCTTTTACTTAAATTTTTAACATTACCATGAAATGACTCACGATGTTTGAGAGTTGTTCTGACCTCATTGGATTTCATATGGAGAAAGTAGAATTTTAGATTTCATTCAAAATCCAGTAGACTTATCAGTTTTTCAGGATTTCAGGATTGGGGGATTGTAATGTTTCCATTGAATTTTGTCATGTATTAGGATATGTAACTCGTATTTAATCAAGAGCACCAATCCCTCTGTGTACCTTGATGTTAGTGACATTGGTTGTCGAACTCCTCCGGGATTCGCTCCTAAACCGGGAGCTTCTGAAAATGTCGCTCCCGCTCCTGTTTTCTCTCCTGCTCCCCGCTTTCGCTCCCGCTCCCAAGTAACACTGAGCCAGTTGATGTTGGCAACTCTAGCAGTAGCCAGTAGTATTGGTCACAAACTTTTGTTGTAGAGGCCATTTCTAGCCTCTTTGGTTATGTGTTTTTGTTTTGATCTCTATATCATCATCGTGTATGTATTAGACAGTGCACTGGGTGCCATTTTGATATAATGGATATATAGTATATTCATGAGCCTACCTTGATCATATGTTGTCTTCTATCTATATTCTAATGCTGTGTGTTTGGAAACATGAATGAAAATCTTTAAAATTATGTGCTGTTATAAAAAATAAATATTTAATGTATTTTTTACAACGACTGAGTCATTGAAATCGAGCCGGTCGAGTCGATACCGAGTCGGAGTTGGAGTCGACCCTCGGTCGAGTCGGAGTCGGAGTCGGAGTTTTAAAACATTGGCCGGAAACTAAATATTTTCCTCAATGTGTCTGATTTTCCGAGATAACACTAAGGCGAGGCAAAAAAGAGCATACGCATGAGAAAAATCCTTCTTTTCTGTTTCTGATTTGCCCAGATCGCACAGAGTCGCTAGGCAATGAGCATACGCAGAAATGAAAGGTATAGATCCGGTAATAAAAACAAAGAGATAAATAAACCGAAATAAACAGAGAGAAAATAACTAAAAACTGCAAATAAACACTGTATACCTCCAGATCTTAAAAATGACATAGCTAGGGCTATCAGAAACCTTTTCGCGTGAAACGAAAGGGGTTCCTCACTAGAACAGATGCTCCTAACACAATAGAGCAGTCCTCTCTTCTCGAAAGCAGTCAGAGACAATAGATCTAGGAAATGACAGCCGGATGCAGTTCTACCGGCTTCAGATTTGGATCACCAACGGATTCGGTCCTCAAATAGCTCTGATACCATGTAGGAATTTACAGGGTAAGTTCCTCAGACAGAGCATGAAATGACACCGCTCACAAACAAATCACAGATCAATACACCAATATTCTTGACGTGGTTAAAACCCTCAAAGAGGGAAACAGTGCACGGCCTGAGCCAACGCGGCCACTTCAGGCAATTTATTAATAAAAGTATGAAAATTTACATAAGCTTCTCTCATGAATGGTTACACTACAAATGACCCTCCATGCTCTTTAGATAGAGATCATGGACCAATCGGGTGCTAAGCCACAGACAAGTGTCGGTAATACTGAGGAGAGAATGAACCATTAGATCACTACATATCGTGATCGTCAGATTGTAAGTTACAAAAGTACATATTAAAGAAACACACTTTACCTAACTCTACACTAGACCAAGTTATACTTAACTATTTCCTATGTGTCGGAATATCCTAACAATAGTATATATTACATTTAAAATTACGAAGTAAATACTATGGTCTATGAAGACCCATACATTTCACAAAGAACTATTACGCATTCGAGTAGAATACCATGCATTAGGACCAGGAGGTAGCAATGCCACCCTCCTTGACTTTAGTACCAGTAAGACCTGCCTGTAGGTAATAATAGCAAAAATACTATACCCATTTGTGAGTTTGAATTTACGAAATTATATAGATTAAATCTAAAAATGTACCTTAGATTTTCATAATTTTATTATGTATCCAGGAAAAGCTGCAATGGTAAGGACATATCAACGATGACTATGCGTTTAGGTAGCATCGCCATCGCTAACGCTACCACCATCGTCACCGCATTGCGACCAATTATACTATCATCAACATTAACTGCTTCAGCACCGGAGTTAACCGTTATAATGTGCTCATTGGAAGCCATCTTGGAAACATTAAAATGACTGCCAATAGCTAATACCAAAGAGGACCAACCTCAACTTGAAGACATAAATCTAGTGGAGCCCAAAGGTTCTGATTACAGACAACCGAAAGAAGATATTTCTAGGGAGCTACAAAATATCAAACTCCCAAAATTTTGAGGAGGATGAGCGGGAGAACGTGCCGAAGCATGGTTAGAAGGAACGAACAGATGTTTTGCGTTAAGAGAATACTCTTCTACCTCCAAGACAAAGATTTCCATCTTTCAATTAAGAGAAAGTGCTTTGGTTTGGTGGGGAAAACTGGAAAAACAATTACACCTCACAACGGATAATGTCCCCTAGGAGTTGTTCGAGGAAAGTTTCCGTGCTAAATACCTACCGCCTTACTATCAAGAGCAGCAAGCCGAGGCCTTTCATACGCTAGTCCAAGGTAACAAAACAGTGGAGGAATATGAGATAAGGTTTATGGAGCTTGTGAAATATATTCGTTATCTAGATACTGACGAACGCCAAGCTGAGTGCTTCATATATGGATTAAATCCTCGAATCAGGGCCATGGTTAGGATGTGGAAGCCATCATCAGTAGCCGGGGCAGTTGAATGTGGCCGTTATGCAAAGGAGAATTTAGGATGAAAAGGGATGTCAGATCAACAAAACCCCTACAGCTAGGATTTCCAGGAAAGACTCCCTGAAACTTCTTCAGGGGAAGTTGCTTGAGACCACCTCCTTATGGTAATAGATTTACCTCAAGAGGAGTAGGAGCAAGAGCTCCCATGGCAGTTAATACTATAGTTGTTGAATCATCAAACACAAGTCCATGGAAATCTCGAGGAACTGCTAATAGAAGAAGAAACACGAGAGGAAGTGGCACAAGAGGACGAAGCTCCTTGTTTAGAAACTCACAATTTGACTCAAGGGGTTCACCCCAGGTTAATTGTTGGGGATGTGGAGGACCGCATTTTCAACGTGATTGCCCAGAAGATTCGTCTTCGTCAAGTATAATACATAAAACAAGAAAAGAGTCATCATCAAATACCCAAGGCAATCATAGAATCCATGCAGTAGTCAACAACAACCAAGCAGAACATCAGTCTGCTGTAGTGGAATCCTCAGGTACTATTAATGGTATAAAATTCAAAATATTATTTGATACTGGTGCAACTGATAGTTTCATTTCATCATATGCATTAAATAGATGTGGGTTGACAACTTGCAAGCAAAACGATTTCAGATAGGTAGAAATGGCTTTAGGGGAACTTCAATCCATAGACTTAAGTGTTGACGAATGCAAAATTGATCTAGGGATCTGTTCGACTAAGTTAAAAGTTTATGTCACAGCCCTAGGAACTTACGATCTCGTCATAGGGATGGATTGGTTAGAAGCTCATCAAGCATGGGTAGACTATTACGGTAAAACAATTCTTTGTATAAATGATGAAGGGGAGACGATCCAAATCCAAGGTATTAAGAGGAAAGTATCTTTATGCTTCATCTCAACATCGAAAATGAAGAGTTGTTTAAGAAAAAGTTGTTAGGTAAATGCAGTTCAAGAAGTAAGCAAAGAGAAAGGACCATCCTTAGAACATTATCCAGTATTATCCAAATTTCCGGATGTTTTTCCAAAGGAACTGCTAGGATTACCTCCTGAAAAAGAGCTGTATCTTTCAATAGAATTAAAACCTGGTACAAAACCAATCTCTAAAACACCTTACAGAATGACAGCTCTAGAACTTCAAGAATTACAAATTCAGTGGAAGGAACTATTCGATATAGGACACATTCGACCCAGTGTTTCACCTTGGGGTGCTCCTGTAATTTTTGTTAAGGAGAAGGATGGTTCCTTGCGGTTATGCATAGACTATCGAGACTTTAAACGAGCTACGGTAAAGAATAGGTATCCAATGCCTCGAATTGAGGACCTCTTTGACCAAATGAAAGGAGCTTATGTCTTTTCAAAAATCGATCTATGATTAGGTTATCATCAATTAAGAATTAAAGAAAGTGATATATTTAAGACTGCATTCTGAACACACTTCGAGCATTATGAGTTCATTGTGGTACCATTTGGCTTGACCAATGCACCAACAGTATTCATGAACCTTATGAACAACGTTTTCCACAAATATCTCAATCAATTTGTACAAGTCTTTTTAGACGATATTTTAATCTACTCCAAAAATGAGAAAGAGCATGAAGAACATTCGTGGATAGTATTATCTTGCTCAGAGAACACTAGTTATATGGAAAGTTATCCAAGTGTTCTTTCTTTCAAAAGAAGATTCATTACTTAGGTCATATTATATTCAGTGAAGGGATTTCATTAGATCCTGAGAAGGTAAAGACAATCATGGAATGGTCGATACTGAAGAATGTGCATGAAGTACGAAGTTTTATGTGTTTAGCTAGCTACTATTGAAACTTTGTAGAAGGATTCTCCAGAATTGCAAAACCTATCACAACCCTCCAACGTAAAGGAGTTAGGTATGAATGGACTGAGGAATGTCATAGAGCATTCTGTGAACTTAAAAGAGTGAGTACCTGATATGGACAAAGACTTTACTGTGTGTACTGATACATCCAAGCAAGGAATATGTGCAGTATTAATGCAAGACAAAGGAGTAATAACATATGCGACAAGAAAGTTAAAGCCATATGAAGAACTCTACGCCATGAACGATTTAGAGTTAACTGTTGTAGTGTTAGCTTTAAAGATACAGAGACACTATCTAGTAGGGAGAAGCTTTATACTCAAAAGCGACCTCCAAAGTTTTCAATATTTGTTTACTCAAAAGAGATTTGAACACTATGCAAAGACGATGGAGTGAATTCCTAAGTGAGTATGACTTTGGAATTTCATACGTTAAAGAAAAAGAGAATGTAGTGGCAGATACTTTAAGTAGAAGACCTCAGATATTTTCCCTCATACTTATCGAGGTAGACTTGAGGAAACAAGTACTAGAACATCTCTTGAGAGACCGTTGGTAAATTAATTAAAATCTGAGGTCGATAGTAAAAATCCAAAGGAATATAAGTTTGAGGGATATGAACTAGAAGACGGTGGAATTTTACGATTTCATGGAAGGATGTACATTCTTGATAATGGTGATCTTTGAGACATCATCTTTAAGGAAGCCCATAGAGCATTGTATTGTGCACATCCCGGTGTAAAGAAAATGTATGTTGATACAAAGAAACTCTTCTTTTGGGCAGGCATGAAATGCGATATTGTCCAATTCATTTCAAAATGTCTCAAATGCCAGCAAGTGAAGGCTGACCATTGTCATCCAGCAGGTCTCCTACAACCTCACAACATTCCTATGACCAAATGGGAGATAATTTCCATGAATTTTATCGTTGGGCTACCTCTGACTCCACAAAGGCATAATGCCATTCTGGTTGTGGTGGATAAATTAACGAAAAGCGCCCATTTCATTCTCGTAAGAGATACTTATTAAGTTCCTGACGTAGCTTAGGTATTCATAAATGAAATTATCAGATTTCATGGAGTACCTAAGAAGATCATATCAGATAGTGATTCACGATTTACTTCAAGATTCTGGACTTGTATGCAGTCAGCCTTAGGAACTCAAATAAATTTAAGTACAACTTATCACCTTGAGACTGATGGACAAATAGAAAGGGTGAACCAAGTACTCGAAAATATGCTAAGAATGTATGTTATGAACCAACAAACACATTCGGAAAAATACTTACCCTTACTTGAATTTGCATACAATAACAATTACCATAGTTCAATCGGGATGCCTCCATTTGAAGCATTGTACGATAGACCTTGTAAGACACTATTAAGTTGGGACAGGTTAGAAGATCGGGTGATAGTGCGGCCAAAATTAATTCAAGAGATGGAGGAACAGGTAAAACAAGTTAGGAAACGATTGAAAGAGGCACAAGATAGACAAAAGAGCTATGTTGATGCTCATAGAACGTATAGGAATTATGAAGTAGGAGATCGGGTTTTCGTCCGCATTAGACCAAATAAAAGCACTATTTCATTCGGAAAAGGAACAAAGTTATTGCTCCGATTTATTGGGCCATTCAAAGTTCTGAAAAAAGTTGGACTTGTCGCCTATCGTCTTGCACTGCCACCCCACTTGCATAAAGTTCATAATGTATTTCATGTAATTGTGTTAAGGCATTGTATAACTGACAAATCCCATAACCTTCAATGGAAGGAACTGCAGGTATCAGACGAGGGAATCATTTCGGTTGAACCATTATGTATAATAGACCGCAGGGTTTGACAGCTCAGGAATCGCCTGGTAGACCAAGTTAAGGTCCAGTGGGACAAGTATAGCCCTGGATCAGCTATCTGGGAAGATACATAGACCATATGTCAAAGATACCTCAACTTGTGTTGACTTTGAGGAATTTAAAACCTTATTTTGTATATATTCACTTTATTTTAAGTTGGATACTTAAGACTATTATTTTGGATTATCACATATAAAAATGAATTTTATTTTGACATATGGTATACGTTATTCACTTAAATTTGCTGATACGTGGATACCAATGAAAAATATGTTATTTAATTAACATTGCGGGAATATGAATACCAATCTGAAATTCAGTATTCGATTAACCTTGCTATGACATCTAAATCATGAATTATGTTGTGGATGAAGATATCTATAATTTTATTTCACTTTTGCATATCAACATAATTAAGTAAATAGAAATAAAAGACTGACTGTAATTTAATATGAAAAGCAACTTACAAATATATGGGTTAGATATGGCCAAGTAAATAGCAACATATGTGAAATGCATAGAAAATGTTACAATTTCTTTTGAATATATTGATGCATATGTTATATTGTATGGGTAAGTGTTTATATTGCAGATAACATTGTTACCAAAATGACCACGTGATGACAAAAAATCCATGAACAATTGAGGCTCAATAAGATTCCATGATAGGGTGTTGATCCTAGTCCTATTAGGAGGGGTGGAGGTGTTGTCCATTGTTTATGCTCTAAAACTTGGAGTCATGTGAGGACTGTGTGAATCACGCTCCCCTAGACGTGTGATGATGATTGCTAGATGCCTAATGGATAATCATGTCGATATATTCGAAATTGTCACCCTTGAGATGTATCAGTGTTGCGGGGGAGCGCTCCCCCCCGATCTTGCTCCCAATCCATGCTCCGGGCGGGAGTGACTCAGGAGCGGGTCAGGAGCGCAGTCCCTAAAATTTTTTTCGCTCTCTGCCTTTTCCGGAGCGTTTTGCTTTTTTTTGCAATTTTTTTTTGTAGTAATGTTCGAAATGCAATTTTTTTTGAAAGAAACAAATAATTTTTGAGTGGGGCAGCTTAATGATCAAGTCTATGTCCCTAGTATTGATATGCTATTTATGGTAATGTTAAATTCTTAAAGTAAAAGTGACATTCTCCTTAATCTTCATTTTCATCCTTTTACTTAAATTTTTAACATTACCATGAAATGACTCACGATGTTTGAGAGTTGTTCTGACCTCATTGGATTTCATATGGAGAAAGTAGAATTTTAGATTTCATTCAAAATCCAGTAGACTTATCAGTTTTTCAGGATTT
>APFE030614723.1:191310-256120 GCA_000404065.3 Pinus taeda
CTCAATATGTTGTATGTTACTATGTTACTAACTTGTGGACGTGGTTGATGAAGATTATAACTTCTAGATGATTGTTGTTATATGGTTCAATCTATGGTTTTTTATGTTTTTTATATCTAATTCGTTATTCTACATGTTTTTGTTGACATATATGTATCAAAATATAAAAAATATAAAAAATATATAAAAAACGCTCCGGGATTCGCTCCCAAACCGAGAGCTTCTGAAAATGTCGCTCCCGCTCCCGTTTTCACTCCCGCTCCTTGCTTTCGCTCCTGCTCCCAAGTAACATTGAGATGTATGAATGGGTAGATCAGTATCGCTGAAGTCATGGCATATTCCAGTAGAGGACGGATATGATGGGAGCGGAAGATAATTTTAATAGTGAGCAGGGCTTAACTATTAAAATTATAACCAATAAATGTTTAAAATACAAATTTTAAGCGTCCTCACAATTATAAATGAATATTCAATCATAGATCACAATCCTTACATACCCTAAAATAATTATTGATATACTATATAAACCCTTAACTTCAGGACGAAGTTTTTTAAAGGGAGGGTGTATGTAACAACCCATCCTGAATCGCGAGTAACATGACAATATTAGCATGATTGTGAGGCATGCATATGATAGCTACATATGCACGCACCACATACATTGCACTAGGATATGTGTTAATTACTCTTGAAGAATGTCTACATATAGAGTAAATAAATTAATTGTCAAAGATGCTAATTAAACACCTAACCCTCTTATATAGAATGAAAATATATATTAAGAGATAATGAATATATTGAGTTCTCCATAAGTTTACCACCCTGTATATATGGCTGTACCCCAGTATACAAATACACTCATAACCCTAGTTATAATTTAAATAATTTCATAAGCTAAATCCAAAATTTTACTGTTAAATCTTATACGTTATAAAATAAATATTATTCAATCATTATATAACTATACACTAATTTACTAAATAAAAAATAAACCAACTGCCTAAACTAAAAGAAAGGTGATGTCACTCCGTGTTAAGTGTCATTCGATTCAATTTAAGGCAAACCATGATAAGGCAACCACCGTTTAACAAAAGATATTGTCCTTTCATAAGATGGTGGGCACATGTGTAGAAAGGAAGGAACCTCCGTTATTTAAGAAAGGGAACAGGGTTTTGTGAGGGGAGAAAGAAAGGTTATTATCTTGTTTAGAATTGGAGGATTGCAGGAAATAATTTCAAGGAGAGTTGTTACTGAAACTGAGCCTTGGTTCTTGAAGTTTTTGGGCACGGGGGCCAGAGTGTTGAATTCTTGTAGTATTCTGGAGCTGGGTACTGAGGTTGTGCCCAATTTGGCAGGGAGGTTTTGGTCATTTTGGTAATGGGAGCGGATTTGGAGCTACAACATCTCAGGATCGACTTCATTGACGGAAACTAGGTAGGTGTTTGTGTATTAGATTGATAAATTCTTACTTAAATTGTAGTTGCTAAATTTGGATGTATTTATGAAATTAAATACGAAATAATAATTGGTTTAATCTTTGCTTCAGAATTCTGCATTTTAGGTATCCGAGTAAGTTCATTTGGGTATCAGAGTACTACAAAATAAATGCCAAAAACAATGAAGATCACAACCATATGAAGATGAACACAAGATATAGGCTCCAAGCCAGGGAAAAACCCCTTCAAGGGGAAAACCCAAAAAAACTTCTCTTTTTATAGAATCAATTCAAAGGAGACATCCAAGACCAAAACCTAGACCAGGGCCACTATCAAGAACCAAGTCAACCAACCAATCTTTCTTATTCAATGCATGACAAAGTCTCCAAGGGCAACGAAACAAGACCTCTACAAGATGTTGGCTCTTTAAGCCTTTCGTGCTCATATATACAACCTGCAATACTTCCTGCAATTTTCTACTTGAGGAAACCGTGGAAATCCTAGTGTGCTTGGACATGTGAATAGTAAAAGACAAATTATAGACTTTCAAATTCTTCTAGGGCTTCTTCCTTCCTTCACTAGCCCTCTCTTAGCTTTTCTAGGACTTTTGCATTATTTTGCAATTGCAAATCGAAATCAAGGATATGGGCTTGATGTGTCTCGCAATAGGTTGAAAATTCATCTTTATTAGCCTTTCCAAGAGGCTCTATTAACCCTTTCTATCCCGACTTTTCCTTGGCTGGCCGACTTGGTCTTGGGAGCTTTCTAGACATCTCTAATATAAAATAATTTTTCTTTCTTGGATACAAGGGCCTGAATGGGGCTTTTACAAATTGACAAGAATGTTTGACTCATGACAAACCCTAAGAGCATTCAATGGATGTTTGACCTAATGACAAAATGACTTGAGCATGAAACCCTAGGAGCATTCAATGGACGTTTGACCTAATGACAAATGACTTGAGCATGAAACCCTTGCTATACAAAAATAATTTCATTTTCTTTCTTCTTTTGATAGATAAAAATTACATCATGACATGAATCAAATGGCAAATATGAAGATTGAAACTAGTTACATTCTTCAACACTCTTGCACTGGATTGCCAAATTGGTTGACATATATGGATCGCTTGAGGGCAGGCAATCTTGTGGCAAGAGGATTTGTGATGTTCCTTTTTCTGGTTTCCCTTATGGTGTGGTCAAGATGGACTTCCAGGGTTGGAGGCAGTTAGGTCATAGGAGTAGGTTTACTCCATTAGCGGGCTTAGGGGGCTTTATTTGGATTTGAAGAGTTTTTATGGGATTCGATAGCATTCGCTTGGCATATTCCATCATTCGCACAACTTGCCTTTTGTTATGTTGCATTTTGACAACTTTTGGAAAATGGGGTTATTATCAAGTCGAACTCAATTAATTACTCTTAAGGTGGCATTTCGGGAGGAATACTTGACAAAACTCTTTAGTGTAATAGCTCGTTGGAACTAGAATGAGAAGATTTACAAGATGAGATGGTGGGATGTTTCTTTCAGTGGCCCGAGGAGGGATGATGGCCGATTTAGTATTTTCCCGATTTACAATTTTCCCAAATTAATGAGGTATTTTAATTAAAATAAAAGGAGGGAAAAAGGTAAAGTGATTAAAATAATAATAAAATAAGACTTCTAGAGGGGTCCATGAGATCTATAAAAGGGGAGGAGACCATTTGAAGACATGTTTGATTTGTGCTTGTTGTCTTGATGAAAGTTGGAGAACCTAGTTCCCAGCTACTATAGCCCGAGGACATAAACCCTTGGGTATGCGGTTGAGTGTTGGACGAAAACCCAACACTTCTTGAGGAGACTTCATCCATGAGTTTCATAGAGCTTCAGTGATATTGGAGTGAGGACCGTTCATATCCTCAACTTGGGCATCATTTTCAGTTATTTTTGTGGAGGCTAGGTTCAACTTGCCAAAAACTATTAGTGGCCATCTTATCTCAGCTAACTCTAGCTATTGTATTGGCATATTATATCTTTATTAATAAAGCTGAGGTTGCAATATTTCTTATGAGTTTGCAGTATTTCTGGGTTACATATTGTAAATTTGTTTTTGTTGCCATAATCTCGTCATGCATGTTTTGCTACTCTTTGGAGAAATTTAGGGTTAAATCTTGTTTAAGCAATTCTCTGGCAAATTTTTAATTTTGGAACATTACAATTAGGGTAGATTTCTCTTGATAATTAATTGTGAATGTTTGTTGGCTTTTTATTTCTTTTATTATGTTCTCTTCATCAACCAATTACCAAAATATAAAACATGAAGATCACAAGAGACAAAGAACCAGGGCAAAACCCAAAAAAATCTTCTTATAGAATCAGATCAAAGTGAGATATCCAAAACCCAAGACTAAGACCAAGACTGCCACAAAGACCCAAGTCAACCCTCCTCCAAGCCCTTTCCAACAAGTCACAATCAACAAAAGTCAACGCTGGTCAAATCTCTGAATTCTGGTCAATCCCTGAAATTTCGGTCCTGTGACAGCCTCAGAAAACTTCTGAAGAACTTGCACATGTGAACAGAATTAGGGCAGAAATCAAATCATTTTCTCTTTCCTTTGACCTCCTCTTTCCTTTGACTTCACTGTTTTTTCTTCTTGTTTTGGCACAGAAATCCGATAATAAATGATCTCCAAAGTAGTCGAGTTGCCCTTTACATATACACATCCAGGAGGTCGAATAGCTGCCCCTGTGGCCGACTTGTTCTTGTGGTGACATTTTTGACTCAGAAAAAAATAATTTCATTTTTCTTCCAAGAAGTTCAATAAATCTTCTTTTGACTCGATAAACGCTATAAGCATGAAGAACATGTTTTGACTAGAAATAAAATAATGATAATGAATGTAATAAATGAATATGATAATTACATCAATGATACATTTATATTACATTACGAAGACCGACACTAGTTACAGTTTCAACATGAATACCATTGCCACTGCAAAATGTAGACCATTCAGTACCAGAAAGTTGGCCAAAAGCCAAGTTTTCAAAGGAAAGGCGTGCACCTTGACATAGTTCTTCCCTGCTTGTCAAAGATATTCTTTTGCTATTTGTACTGACCATACTAATGATTTTATTTCACATTTCTATGATCATAAGTTGGCAATAATACAATTTCATTTCGTTTCAGCCTTGTGAGCTTTGCTGACTGTTATGGGAAAGTGTTATATTCAAACTTTTTTTGAAACTTTTGGATCGCATGTGCCTTGAGAAGGAATATACTGTCCTTTATTGGAAGGGAGGTGCAGAATGAATGTCTTACAAGTAACAGGTATTAGGTGGAAGAGTTATTAGCTCAAACTGGGTTGTCATGAGCATGAGAAAGTGGAATATCACATGGACAATTATGCATTAGGAGTTCATCTTTGCAAACTTCAATGTTTTGAATGGATCTTGTCTACCCAATACACATCATAAATTAAAAACTGCAGTTGCTGACAAATAACTTAGAGGCTGGGGCAAATATCCTATCAAGATTTGCCACGCACTAATCCTGTTAGGTAATATTCAATATTTTGAGTAGATGTTCCAAGGCAAGATAAGTAAGAAAGTTTTATGAATATCCACAATTCACCACAGGCATAGTTCAATGGACTTAAAAGTACAATCCAACAGTGACACAATTTGGGAGTGCAGAAACAACTCTGAAGACGAAATATAAAAGAGAACGGCCTATACCACTGAATAAGAGAGAGAGCAAAAGACTAAATCATTTACAATATGATAGATGGTTCCTCCTGAGCTGGAGGTCCTTGATGTTACTCCGGAAGCAGTAGTGAAAATACAAGAGGAAGATGAAGATGCCCCTGCTAAGGAATGACAATAAATGTAGAGATATGAACATTTTGTTAAGTGATTACGATATTTTGTTCAACCCCAAATTACTTTTCCAAGAGATCTTCTATACCTAGATGATAACTCTTGAATATCTACTTTCGACTGGGTGTTCTTATCAGTCTATTGAGTGCCATGAATCTCTAGTTTACACAGTCTGGATACTTCAAATATAATTTTGTTATGACTTTGCATGACTTTTCAATTTTTCTATTATAACTTCTTTGAAACTTATGAAGTGAATAGTTTTCAGGGAAAATTGTTTTTGCTGCTCCTTCTAGACCTCTGGTAATACAGCAAATTGAGGCATGCCATAATATTGTCGGAATTCCTCAAGTAAGTCCATCATTTCAAGTCCTAGTTTTTGTGATTGATCTTCAGAGCTGCTCCTGTAGTTACGAGTAGAAACTTTTCTTTCGAATTTCAGTCACTTTTCAATATTATTTTTTGTTCAGCTATTGACAACTCACATTGAAATTTGTAGGAGTGGACAATTGACATGACGGGACAGATGAATCCGGCACAGAGATCCAGATTTTGGCAGAGCAAGAGAGTGTTTTTTGTAACCCCTCAAGTGCTTGAAAAGGATATCCAATCCAGTGAGCTTTTATTGGTTCTTCTGTTGTGTAATTGTTTGAAAGGAAAGCAAGGCCTGATTTGTCTTGATAAGAAATGTTCTGTACTGCCGTTCATGAATTTTCTTATTGTGATATTTTCATACACATATGATGATTTTCTTCTATATATCTAGTTATCTTGATAGGTTTGCACTGATACTTGGATCTAAATTATTTCTGATGGCACTGACTGGAGATTATACTTCTCTTTTTGCCAATTTTATCATAAATTTGTATTTACATTCCATAATTATTAAATTGGAAATTGGATGTGCTACTTTGTTGCTAAGGGCCATGTCTTTTCATTTGTCTGTAGGTTCATGCCTGGTTAAACAACTTGTCTGTTTGGTAGTTGATGAGGCTCATCGGGCAATGGGAAATTACTCTTATTGTGTTGTTGTCCGTGAAGTAAGTTTTACATTTCTCTCTGGATAATATCTCTATTTGATGGGGAAGTTTTCCTTGGGTGGGACTAACTCTTATGGTGATATATAATTGCTATTATTTATTCTCCTTTATTTATGCTTTAATGATCTTTTTGTCAAAGGGAATAAATTGTTTTGTTTGTTTTCTTCAAATTTTGTTTTTTCTTACCATTTTACAGTTGATGGAAGCGCCTGTGCAGCTGCGCATATTAGCTTTAACAGCAACACCTGGATGTAAGTTCCACTGTAATCAGGTTATATCAGTTCCAAATCCTAATGTCATAATTAACTGGGAAGAAAAAATTAATCATTGAAGTGATTAATCTAAGCATTTGGAAAAACAGATAAATTAACAATATGCATAACCAAGCTGCTTCGTTCTTTTGTTTTTGCTAATTCAATGCCTTAGCAAAGCAAGCAACTATCCAGACAGTCATTGATAACCTTCACATTTCAACTATGGAGTACCGCAATGAAGGTGATCCTGATGTGAGTCCATACACGCACAACCGAAATATTGAGCTGATTCCGGTAAAATAATAATTATTCTAGTCTCGCAAATTGCTTTTTTTTTTTAAAATGTATTACTAACTGTACTTCCATTCTGATGTGACTTGTTCTTGTGTCATGTCAGGTGAAAATAAACAAAGAGTCAGTTAACATAAGCAGTCTTTTACTGGAGGTTACAAAACCTATTGTTCAAAAGCTTTGCAGCCTTGGAGTGTTTTATAACAGAGATGTGACCAAGGTGTGTTATTTTTAGTAATAGTAAAATAATTCCATATTGTGTGTTTAGAATCATTGTAGACAGTGAAATACCTATCAGAATGGTACAAGCTGACCAAATTTGATGTGGCTTTAATTGCACATAGATATGTAAGACAAGGCAGAGTATTATAAGATAGGAACCTAAGATGGCAGTAGTTACAAAATTGTAACTTCTCCCAATCGAACTTGAGGAGCTCCTGGAAAGTGCACATGTTTGGCATTAGTAGGAGGGTTCAATGACTTACCTTATCTTTTGGATTTTCAAATGTACTGGCCAGAGTGCCCATCTCTTTCATATTTGTTAGAAATACTGAGAGGGGGGTGTAATATTCCTAATGGAAATATTAATAGTAGATAACAAAAACAATGAACTTAGAACAACAAACAACTCAGAAACACAACCACAATTTAACACCCAAGTAACACCAGCCAAATAATCTGAGCCATTGTATTAAAAATGTGGACCTGAGTACATAAAATGGGTTGGAACAATGGAACCCGGCCTTGCCAAGCAAGCAGAGCAAAACCTCAAAAAAATGACTCTGACCCAAGTGAAGTATGGTGCAGGTTGAGAATGTGCATTGCGCAGTGAATAATCTGCTGCATACTGGTTGAAAGATGAGGATGGCCTGGCCTAGAAAAATGCTCGGATCACTCTGGAAATGCACCTGTGAAATCCTCTCCCAAAAACCCAGAGAAACCCGATTGGGATTTGGCTCCAATCCGGAAGATGGAAGAACACACCAAATGGTGCGAATGGTCCAGCTAAACAGTCTATGCAGCCCTTTGGAAATTATATCTGACAATTGGTAAACCGACACAACCCTCTTGGAAATGACCCTTGGTCTCCATGAAGTTCAACAACTCGGCTTCTTGGGGTTTTAAGGCAATTTGGCCTCCAAAAGGGGAGTGGCAAATTGGCCTTGAGTATAATGGAACTCGACCCTCTGTAAGTTATAAACTCGGCCCTTGAGGAAACTTGACTTTCCCCACAAATGAACACCTCAAAAATTAAGCAAGTCCACCTCCACTCAATCTAGACACCCACTTCAGAATTCGGCCACCAAGTTTGGAGAGGAACTCTACCCACAAAAAAGGAACTCGGCTTCCTAAGAATTTAATTAACTCGGCCCTTGAATAGCTAGAAAATTGGCCCTGGGGAAATTGCCAATTCAGCCCTGATGAGGGAATAATTTTGACTTCCGAAATCTGCAGATAATTCGGCCCTTCTCAAAGAATTTCAACCCCCTGTAAGTGAACTCGACCTCTACACCAATTTGGCCCTCTCTGCCCACAGATTGTCATTCACTGAAATTTGATCCCTCTGGCAGGTGAATTCATCCTGCAACAAAACAAATCAACTTCAGATCACCTGCAGCATGTTTAGCAATATATTCGGAAAAATAGAAATCCAACTAGGGTGGCAAGGAATTTCACCGAAATTCGAAGAGACTAGCTAGGGTGGCTATGAGGTCCACCAAATTTAGTGTGAGGATCTTGCTTGAAACCCTTGGTTTGAAACTCGCTTGAGTTTCTCTTCAATGGCAATGAGAAATCATGAGATAACATGAATAGCAAATGATCTCCGACCTCTTTTTATAAGATGTCAATGAGTTTTCCCCAAGATTCTAAACTCCTTTTAATATTATTTTATTGGTGGGGGCCACTTTCCACTAAGTGACTTTTTGCCACCCTTTTTCCAATAAAATAATATTTGCCCCTTTTTATTAATTATAATTAACCTCATCAAAATTAGGCGAACTCCCTAGTAATTTCCGCACTCACAAAAATCAGGGATGTCACAGGGGGTGAATCAATGTTTCATCCTGTTGTTAATTTTTGCTTAATTTTTTCTAGTAAAAACTCTTTTACAAATAAGAAGCACAAACTATGCCAGGACACCAGAATTAAAAAAAAAAGTTACTTGAATAGTTTTTAATCAAATTACAATAATGAGGACACCAATCCTCCTTTACAAATTTAGGCTCCAACCTATCAAATAAGGACACCAATTCTTTTGTACAAACTAAGGCACCAACCTAGAATGAGGACATTGCTACCTGCTCATGTGCAAATGGCAGGGAATGAAGACCCCATTGCCCAATGCAAGAGGCACTTATCAAATTTTTTGAAGAACATAATTCCAGCAGGGCATCCTGCCCATGTTCTCTCTCAACTCTCTCTCTCTTCTCTCAAATTTTGTACCTCTGTGGGGGAATTGTAATAAATGAACGCTAGCATGATGAACTTATGTAACAGACTTAGGCAATTTGGGAACTGGTTACTAAGTGAGTCCACTGTAGAGTGTTTTTTTCACTTGACTAATTAGTTTTTCCCTTTAACGATAAATAACTAGTTGGGTTTTTTCACTCATATACCTCCAAAGCTAGAGTGCTGCTTAATAGCTGGGCCTTGAGTATGTTCTGAGTCTAGGGTTGATGTATATTACCATGCTAGGGAATATCCAGATTCTAGAGTCTTATGGAATTTGACTAGGTATTTTTAGGAATTTTAAATAATTAAAATTTCCCTCAGGACGAGATTTTTAATTAATTTTCTATGTAATGATGTAAAAAGTGGTGTTAAGAAATGTTGGTGGCATGTGAGTGCCCAAAAATCATGTTCAGAGCATCAACATTATCCTAGTTGTCACTTTGTGGTCCAAAAAATAATTATTTTGCCATGAAAATCCACTTTTACTCATAAACGTGCAAAAAAAGACAAGGAAAATCGAGTTAATAAATAAATTGGGAACATAGAAACATCTTTTTAGTTGACTAAAAGTCACTGCCACTTGAAATGAAGTGACTTGGCATTCAAGTGTGTTCAAACGCTGATTTGGGGGCCACATAAGGGAGGGATGAATTGCTACCTCCTACAAACAGTTATTGGGGTCAAATCCCATCAATTGAGGGGTAGTTTCAGTCATCATGGAGCCCGAGTTGCTAGCTTCGATTGGGCACGAGTTGATGGATGTGTTAGTTGTGAAAAGGAGCTAAAGATAAGGCCTAGATAGGGTCGAGTTGACGGGAGTTAGCTCCCCCATTCTACTGTCATGTCCCCATTTTTATTTTCCTTTATGGTACAACCAAGATGGGTTTGCATGGTATGTGATGGCCAGGCCACAGGAGCATGATTACATTATTAGGTGTCTCGGGGGAGTTTTGAGGAGTTTTTATGGGATCCGATGGCATTCGCTTGGCATATTCTATCATCTGCACAACTTGCCTTTCGTTCCATTGCATTCTGACAACTTTAAAAAAATAGCATTATTATGGGGCCTAACTTAATTAATTATGCTTGAGGTGTCCTTTCGGGAAGATTATATGATGGAACACCTCAGTGTAATAGCTCATTAGAACCGAAACAAGAAGATCTAAAGGATGGGATGCTGAGAAGTGACTTCCAATGCTCGGAGAGAGTATGGTGGGTGATTCACCATTTTCCTTAATTAAAAATGACTTTAATTAGTCATTTAATTAAGGAAAAATAATTAATTGGAAGAAAAGGCCCAAAAGTGACTTAAGTGAAATAAAATTAAAAAGTCACTTAAGATAAAGTCAATGGAGGAGCTTCTAGAATAATAATAAAATAATAAAATAAGATGCTTCTAGAGGCTTGGAGATCTCTCCATTAGATCTATAAAAGAGGAGGAGGTCTTTGTGGTGAGGTTTTGAGAACCTAGTTCTCTACTTTAGCAGTAGCCCCAGGACGAAAACCCATAGGTGATTCAGTGAGAGTGGGCGAGCACCCATCTCTTCCCTTGGTGGATCCATTCAGGATTCACAGGTTTCAGTTTATTGATTTTCAGTTTTTTTTGGAGGCCAATTGCAGCATTATTGTAGATCTATTTGGGGCCATCATCTCGGCTATATTTCTGCTCTTGTACCAACTTATTTATATAGTAATAAAATAAGGCTGAGATCTTCTGCATGTTTATATTGTTTATTATTCAGTTGCAGATTCTATTTTCCATTTTTGCCATAAATTTCGTGGTTTAGTTTGTGCAAATTGTTTATGGGGTTGATGGCTTAAATTTCTGAAAGTATTTTATGCAAAATTTATATTTGGGACATTACACTCCCACACTTGTCCTTGCTGATATACGCTGTATTCCACATGCCATACGCAATAACACTCTACAGGCATCCCATGCAGGCATTTGGCATGACAATACACTTAACTGCCAACTCTCTCTTGTACACACAACCATTTGGGGATTTATGTTACACTTGTAACTCACAACCACCTATTGGATCTTCTCCTGATATCATACGCTGCCACTTATAGCCTCTACACGCAGCAGATCAAAGGACACTTGGGCAACACATAGTCACTTTTGGATCAATAGTCTATACACTTGGAAATTCATTGGTGTTGGGGTTATTATTTATTGGCCACTTGTATCTCTCATTTATCAATGAGATTTTCTCCCAAAAATCTATACATGTAAACCATTTGCTCTTGTTCTCTCATGGTTGGAAGATCAAAGCTTGGGGATACTCTACTGAAATTTTGTACTCATTATTTATAATAGAAAAAGACTTTGGAGGTCCATGTTGTGTAACTTGTGGTGATGCTTTTTCTTGGTATGAGGTAACTTGCATTGGTTTAATTTGTTAATTTCCCTCACTTAGTAAATTTGGACCAAAGTAGGGGCAGTGTTTCCCAAGTTAATGATAATTAAGTACTTGCCTCTCCTTTGATTGGTTTGCAACTAGTTTGGATATTCTCATGTGCTTGTTAATAGCATGATTTATCTTTTTCGCATTTGCAAGTCATCTCCCTAAATTACTAATGATTTTGAGCAATTTTTCTTGAGGTATGACATAGGGTACTTCAAAACATGGAAGTTGGCCATATTGTTTTTAAGTATTGAGGGTCTTTCGCAGTGCATTATATTAGATATCATTTTTTGGGATTCAATTGTGTTAAGAAAGTCATTCATCTATGACCATTTCCATCAGAGGTAGTCATAACTGACTAATTTCTCATGATTTTTGAATAGTCCACTTAGCACTCATTGCATCGGGTGATGCTCACAGGGGTGAAGAAGTGGGATTGAAACTAGTGAAATGAATCACATAGCGTCAATCATCACTTCCGGGCCTTGCACTCGGTAACCAGGGCTTCCCGGGAGGTCACCCATCCCAGATTGCCTCTGGCTCAAGCGTGCTTAACTGTGGAGTTTTCCCCACAATCAAGCCCACTTAGCTTGCTATCCCATTTGCAAAACCTTAGCAAGTATTGTGCCTCATGAACCATTCAAGTAGAGCTCCCTTCACTCTTATGTATTTAAGTATTGAGGGTCTTTCACAGTGCACTATATTAGATATCATTTTTTGGGATTCAACTGCGTTAAGAAAGTCATTCATCATTGTTGTTAGATCAACCATCTTTGAAGCACCAAGAATCACACAATTCGTCACATCAAGGGCTGCCCAAGGGCTAGAAAAGAAGGATCTAAAAAGGGCTTTCAAGCAGCCCCAAACTAGC
Organism: Pinus taeda; assembly: GCA_000404065.3. NCBI lineage: Eukaryota > Viridiplantae > Streptophyta > Pinopsida > Pinales > Pinaceae > Pinus > Pinus taeda. Next base: position 203,925 of record APFE030614723.1, read on the forward strand.
AATTTTGACAATTTTTCAAAAGATTGGAGCATCCAAGATTATTTTGATACCATCCCTTGTAAAAACCAAAGGCACTTGCTTTGTAGCCCCACCCAAAAGGTTCTTTTCTCTCCTTGAATCTCTTAAGATTCCAATTGTAATAATGAAATGAGCATTTCACCCCTTCGATTTATCAAGGGACTCCTTATAAGCTCTTTTCAATTTTCTATCCAATCCCTCTTTCCAAAAGGGATCCTTTGGTAATTTTCCTCTATTGATTTCTTCTCCCATTTGCTTATAAGGGAACTCTTATTTTCTCTTGATTTTGATCTCTTCTCTTGTGACCGGTCAAATCAAGCATTGTAAAATATAATCTAATAAAAGCTGATTTGTTCCTTTTTTGGGAGTTAGGGAATTTTCCCCTTAGGCATCCCCCCTTCCCCATTTGGGAAAGTATCTTGTGTTGTTCTTGAATGATTCTCTTTTCTTTTCGAACTAAAGTAGAATAAAATAATCACATTGGAGTAGTTGGCTAATTTTTATTTCATGCAATCTAGTTTAGCTTGCAATTTACTTATGCTCATGCAATCCTCTTTCATTTCATTGTAACAATCTAGTGTAGTTTAATTTCCTTTCATTAGTTCTCTATTTTAGTTACCTTGCTTTTGCATTCAAGTATTCTCTTTCTAGATTTGATCCATTTTCTACTCCAATAGTTAGATTTACTTTTGCAATAATTAATTTACCTCTAGCTTGTTAGTTGAAGTAGACTAATTAGGGACCCTTCTTCTCGAAAGTCTTCTTATTCTAAGATCGGGGCCTCGGTGTGGATAAGGCCCGGGGAAGAAGTTGAATTGCAACTTGTTTCAATTTTGCAACTAATTAACTTAATATTAAGTGACAATCTAATTTAACTTAAAATGAAACAATAACAGATTATATTGCATGTTTATTTCAGTGAGCTTATACTTTTGTTGAACCGAGGCTTCTGTGATCCATATTAAGTTTGAGAAAAGTTTTTTCGGCGTAAATCACATGCTAGAACATTTGTCGACGCGTTTCGAACCAACGAGTGTGGCTCATCGTCAGGACAACTTGTCCTGACGATGAGCCACACTCGTTGGTTCGAAACGCGTCGACAAATGTTCTAGCATGTGATTTATGCCGATTTTTTTTCTTATGAGCTTATACTTGATCATTGACCTTTTCCTCCAAAGTATATCATTTATATTTTCAAGGCATTTCCTTTCAAGTACTTTGTTATTCACGTATTTATCTCTACTTCCAAGGCATTTTCCTTTTGGGCAATTATCTTTTGAGTATTTATTTCCAAGCACTTACTACCAAAGCCATTTCTTCACTTGGAATATTTATCTTTGCAAGTACTTTACATTTGGCACTGACCTACATTTGCTTCATCTTATTCATTGTTGTAGTATCTCTACTTGTAAATGGTTATGGTCATTATGCCCATGGAATTGATGTATATGCTTTGAATTCATTTGCTGCAACTTACATGTTGAAAAGTGGATGTATCTTGGTCCTTATAATTAACTCCTAGAACTTAACTTGTCTAGCATAGCTTAGTTAAGCCTTAGTTATTTTTATAGGGTCCACCGCCCTTTGCTTCGCTAGGAGTTAGCCTAGACGGAGGAGTTGAGATTTGAGTGACAACAACTCAACTCGAAACTTGTCCCCAAGGCCACACCAAGTGGAGTTAAACATTTTCTCCATGATATCCTAGGTGTGGATTCAATCACCAACAAACACCAATTCTCTTTGAACAAGCCAAGGCACCAACCTAGCAAAAATGAATGAGGACACCAATCCTTTCTAGGCACAAACTTGATAAATTGCTTCTAAGTAGACTTCAATGTTTTCAAAACCTTGTTCCAATATAAGCTTCAAAAACTCCTTCAAGATAGACTTCAAGATAGGTTCCAAAATTGATCAATTGTATGTTCCAAGACTCCTAAACAAGCTTCAAAATAGGCTTCAGAATGGATCAAAGAACTGCTCCAAGACTTTGTTAATTTTTCAATGTTCTATGTTGCAACAATCACTTAGATAATTTCTTCTTCTTTATCAATGGCTTTATCCAATTATTTTCAATCATCCACTAGTAGTAAGCAATTGTAGATAGAACAATAAACAATATGTACAATAGAAGACATCCAAAAACAATAGACAATGATTTTTGGTGAAGGACTAGGGAAAAACCCCACTAGGGGAAAAACCCTACCAAATTCTTCTTCTATTAGATTGTCATCAAATGTTCAGTAGAGAGATACATGGTCGAAGTACATCAACAACTAGTCAAAGTTCAATTCCTTGACCAACCAAGTCAACCAACCACTATCCAATTAAATATGAGCATAAAAGTCAAATCTTGTCCAACTTCAATTTTACAAATTTTCAGTCAAAGTCAATAACGATCAACACAACCCTAACGAGTCCTTGGTCAATGGTCAAATCAGCGCCAAAAGATTTGGTCAACTAGTCAAAGTATGTGGCCTGCTTCCCTTAGTCAAACTTGGTCAAAACCTCGATGTTGGTGACATTGATTATTGAACTCCTCTGTCATAACCCCAGTAAAAATGTACCCATCATTCAAACAAAATCTTGATTTGGCATGATAAGCTTTTTCTATCTTATTTTAATTCTTAGAGGGTGATATGATGATGAGGATCCTAGTGTACGCAATGGTTTTGATGATATGTAGTGTTGCCACACAATCTAGCAGGGGTCCTAGGAGGGGTACCTATAGGACAACTAGTAAACCAAATGACAACAATGGGACAATGACCCACTGTCACCTCAGTTAGTGTCCCCTACTCTTTATGGACTTTCACCGATGGTAGGAGTCCCGATATGAAGGAAATCACTTAATGATGGGATCAATGATAAGATATTGAGTGATTTCCAAGGCCCATTCAAGGAGAGGCTCAATTATGGCCCAATGCTTCAAAACAAGCTAAAAGGCTCTCCAAGAAAGACCTAAGAGGAGAGTCAAGACCTAGGGTTTAGGAATGTTTAATAGTGATGAATATATCTATGGTCAAGACCCTCAATATGATGCAGGACCTCTTAATAAGCTTTGAAAGATAATTATATACCTTCAAGTAGGCTTTTGCTATTCTTGAGAAACCTAGTTAGGGCTTTCACTAGACCTAGGTTTTTTAGGATGATTGTGGGAGGAAGTTCCCTCCAAAGCACTTCCTAGGTCAAGGTAAGATAGAGGAAAGGGGTCCTTATGATGTATTCAAATGAATACTAGGCTCACACTACCCTCAAGAAAGCCATCTTATCAAAGAAAGACTACTAAGGTTACCTTTTTAGGGAAATCATTAGGGCATCAAATATCTTGAGATTCCACTATGAGAATTGCTTCAAAATTTGAGATCCTCTAGAGAAAACGTTAGCGCAGATCCTTATCCAGACAAATTTGAAAAATATGCCCCCAAAAGGATTTCGCAAGGTGCTCGTGCCCTCGCTAGTCTTCTAGAAAAGGGGGCCGTGGGGGGCAAAATTTTGAGAAGGGAAAAAGAAAGGGAGAGGATTGGGTCATCAACAAATTTCTTAGATCAATGCCTATTCTTTGTGTTATGGAGTCAATGTGATTCAAAATTTTGCCGAAGTTGTCTTCAAGGAGGCTAAAAAGTGATGCCCTAGCACCAACTTTTCAACAATTACCCACCCAAGATCTATGGACTTTTATGGAAGAAAATCATATTTCAATCCACTAAGAACATTCATCTAGTTGCTATTCAATGAGTAACATGCACAAATTTGCAATGTAACAATCTTTATAGTGATATTCAATAATTAGGGCACAAGAAGTAGCTAGTTGCAAAATTTCCACACATTAGACACTATTACATGGAAAGGTCTTCAACAAAATCACTTACAAGATAACAAGAGATATATCTAATCCAAGATCAAGAGAGTGGCTCCAGGAAAGAACAAAACTTAAGCTTCCAAATATATTGAAATGCATCAAAAGAGCTCTAATAGACATCCAAAGAAAAGTGCAAAATTCGCAAGAGAGGGATATCCAAGTGTGATGATGATGTTTGATACAAATGAGGCTTAACTTTATTTATATGAGCCTCTTCTAATTCGAATTAGCCTAAGTTGCCCCTAAAAATATTTTAATGTGCAAAATAACATGACTTTGGTGACAAGCCCACCAAATAGCTCATAAAGTGTAGAATAGGCCATCTAAAATGAAGCCGAAATGATGAAGCAATGGTGTAGGAGGGCTGTTGGAAGGCCTAATTGAGTCCTCAAGGTGCAATGATGAAGAAGAGGGCTCCATGAATGATCCCTTGATTTCCAAGTAAAACATCATGTGGTGCTCCAAATTGGTTATGGGGCACAAGTAGTGGTCTCATGGATCTCCTGGTGTAAAATAAGTTTGTAGACTGCTCAAAATGAGGACATGGAAGATGGTGCTTGCGCTCCCATGTCTCTAGGATGAGACAAACCTCTTTTGGAACTCAGATCAACTACCACACCTTGTATATACTGTAAAGCCAACAGGGGGTATTGTTGGTCCAAGTGCATCATCTAGCATATAATGTGGGGCAATGAACAAGTTGCTAAAGGTACCAAAGTTGGCCATGGCATGAAATAATGCTTTGTCACATGATGGAAACCCATGGCTCTCAATGCATCCCATACAAGTGTCAATATGATCCTCTTGTGGCCTTGGGCCCCAGTTAAGTTGCCCAGCCCATGATGAAACCACCTGCCAATCCTGTATAAGATCCAATGTATCTCCTCGCCTTCAGACACAATAAGTCATTAGTGCAATTGAGTGAATAAGCTTGTTAATACAGGGCAGAAACGAGACTTCATAGTGGGTTTCCCTTCCAAATTTGGGGCTTTAAACATGTAATGGTGCTACCTCCCTAGGTAGGAGTCGTTAATAAACTACCCTATTAGGTGTTCTTAACCCTAAAGGGATAGACATGTCCAAAGTACATCCTTCAAGTGGTAGGTGTTGTTGACCCTGCCGCCTAGACCTACCTACAAGTCAGTGAGAAAAGCCTTTAACCCCACAAGGTATGGTTGGTGGCAGGGAACTCAGAGAAGGGGTTGTCACACTAATCCCAACTCTCTCCGTTTGAGTTATCTCCTAGGTTAGCTAAGGGGGGGTGGTCCCCAATGAAAAGTTAAGTTAAAAAAAAGATGTGAGTTTCTAGGAGAATTGTTAGAGTTAAATAGATTATTTATTTAAGATTTATAAGCAAACCTGATATGAGCAATAACCATAAACACATAAGATAAGCATGAAATACATAAACAATCAGTGTCTTCAAAGTATTGCCCTTTAAGAAATGAAATTGTTTTTTTTGCTTAGAATGAAGTGAAATGCTTTCAAATGAAAGCCCAAATAACCTTGGACTTGGGTTTCCAAATGGAAAAGGGTTACTTAGCTTATGCTTTAGCTTTCTTTCTTCAAACTTGAATTGCCTCCAAGAACACCTGTAGGAAAGCAAGCAAAAGAGTTAGCATGCAAAAGAAATAGGGCCTCAAATGCTAGATAAAACCAATATGCACATAAATGAAAGAAGAAAATATATGATAAGTTTTTTAAGATAGAAAAGAAGCAAAGGGCTTTGGAAACCCCCTCTTAAATAAATCTCTTGATGTATTATGAGATTGTTGGCTTGAACAACTTGTGGGATCTTTGATATCCTTGGAGGTGACTATTCCAACCGAAGAAGTCCTCACACTCCAATAGAGTTGGCAACCTATCATTTGAAACAAAAAAATGCCTACAAACCAATTGTTAGTGCAAAAGAGACTTGGCATATAGAGACCAAGTTGAACTTGTTATTCAACCGAAAATAACAAGCTACAACAAGAACACAAAATATACCAAGCCCAAAGGAGATTTGAGATAACTGCAAATCTCTCCTCCCTAGACAATAATGCCTTCAGGCAAATGCATAAAAAAAAACAACTAGACAAAAATGTAAAATCAAATGAATAATAACATCAAATGACATAGGTATACCTCATCAAACAAAGAATGCACCACAAGAGAAGCTAGTAACCCCGAAGACTTTTATTTATTTATATGAAAGATGAGTACAAAATCCAACAGCTTCTCCGCAAGCCCAACAGCTCGTTCTATCGATACAAATGAGAGCTAAAGACTCATAAATAAGAAAATGGGAGATGATCCCAAGGAAAATTCCAATGACAAGTGGAGATGGATTGGCAATCCCAATGTAGAAAATCAAATCACAAGTGGCAAGATGACTGGCTGTTGGTGGAAAACTTGACTCCTTGACTGTCCATCAAATATCCTCAAATCTGATGTGTGTTTGACTGCCTCTAAACTGCTGTTGACACCTCAAACAGTCAAGCCAACCAACTGCTGTGTAAGCTGTTATGAAGATCTGCGTGTAGTTGTTATGTTGATTGTGTATTGACTGCTGTTAACTGTGCGTATAGGCTGCCTCTAAACTGTTGTTCGCTGCCAAATCTGATCTGCATAGGAGCTGAAGTAGCTAGCTTTATACACATGGATGGATGGGCATAGAATAATGGTGACACACTCCATAACTTGTGCGTTGACTGAACCTTCCAATCTGCTTCACAAATCTGCGTATATAACTTTGACAGCTGCATCAAAAATTTGAATGGGACAACGTGTAATCTGATTTGGCATATGAGTATTTGCTGTAGGTAATTGGAAATGTTGAGCTGTTGACCGACACATTCTTTTCTATCTGATTGGTGTAGAAGACAACTGCATATTAACTGAAGCAATTTTCCATCGTGGAGTGTTCACTGTCTGCCCACAAATCTGCGTGGAATTTCCTCTTGCTGGATTGTGTAACATGTGAAACTTCAATTATAAATCTTTGATTTATGGCGTGTGCATATTTATCTCCTTGTTGAGTTATACGTATTCAAAGGAATGAGGTGAAGTGGGTCCCCTCCATTTCTTTTTGAACTTTTCACTTTAGATTTTGATTAACATTTAATTTGAATTAAATCAAAGTCACTTCAAACATTTGCTTGTACGTACTTCTCATGAGCTCATTGTGGGCCCCTTTGACTTTGACTTGAAACTTTTGACTTGAGCCTGTTGTACCTTATGAGGTGGGTCCCACATGCTTGCCACATCACCCTTGACTCTCCACATAATTTCCATGTCAAAATTTGACTTATTTTGACTTTGGAAAATTTTATAAATTTTATAAATTATTCATTTTTTTGAATTTTTTCCTCATTTTTGCTACTGTCACTAGGAAAATCGGCTTTTGAGGGACTATAAGTTGCCTTTTGACCTTGAAAGTGGGTCCTAGGATAATGCTGAGCCTTTGAAGATGAATTTCGAGTAGTCACATGCCCTAGACATTTCCTAAGGCCACTTATTTACATCATTACATAGAAATAATTAAAAAATCCCGTTTTGTGGGAAATTTTTAATTATTAAAAAATCCTACTTAGACCTAGCCAAATTCCACAAATTTTTTTGTGTGATCTAGTATGGTAATATACATTGAGTCTAGACACTAAGATGTGTTAGGGGCTCAACCTTCAAACCGTCACCCGGCTTTGGGGTAAAAAATGAGTGAACAAACCCAGAAAATTATCCGCCTCTGAAAAGAAGGGATAATTAACCGGATAAAAAAAACACTCCAAGGTGTACTCGTTTGCGGATCGAGTCCCAACATCCTAGGCTTGTTACAAATTCAAAAACTCATCATTACTAGTATCAGTTGTTACAATTCCCCGCAGGGTGTGGAATCTGGGTACAAGAAAGATGATTAGAAGATAGAAGTAGAGTTTAAAAACTCTGTTGACTGATGACATCTGATGGTATGAGTGTCCTCTGGATCATCCTTGGGCATGGAGTCGTCATATAATTATCAGGTGCCACTCTAGTGGTCAACAGGTGTCATGTGCATAATGATGAGGTGGATTGGGACACAAGGTTCTTAAGGCCATATGCCATGGGCTCAAGGGTGGTAATGGTGAGGATGTCCACATATTTGGGTGTATGAATGTAGGAGAGGGAAATCGTGTTATATGAGTTACCTCAGCCTTTGTTTTTCCACCCTTCTTCATTTGCCTTTTGCCTTTTATTGATTTTTCTTTTATTTTATTGCTTGGGGCTCTAGGGGATAAGAGCATGCTATGTATGATATAACATTGATTACCCCTTTAGGGTGGCCATTTCATCGCCCACCAACGGTTAGGACATGCATGAGTTCCTTAATGATGCAAGGGGCACTCATAGGTTCCTTAGGAACTAAGGTGATGGACCATAATGATAAGTGGTAGAGCTCATATTTGGCTTTTGTCCACGTGCTAAATTTTATTGTCTCGACTTTCTTTTGCATTTTGTGGTACATCTCCTTTTGTATGTGGGGATATTATGCTTTTATCTTTTTTTTAGTTGCATCCTTCTCCGGGGCATCGTTCCAGGCTCGACCCAGCATGTGGACAAGGGGAGGGGGAGTATCAGAGCCTTGTGGACCTAGTGGTCATGCAAACCTAGAGGGGAAAGATGATGAAATAGGGTATGTAATATGCAGAGGGGAGTGAAAAATGGGGAATGGGAAAACAAGGCCACGCTACCAAAATCAGGGTTTCGGAAGTAGTGCCCAGCGTAAAACTATAAACCAGTAGGGGAGATCCCACAGGACTAGGGTTGAGGATTAACCCCCCAAGTTAAGTCAAGGAAACAAGACTACAATCAAAACCGTTCCTTCCAAGCCTCCCAATCATCCATACCCAAGTGTGCCCAAGAAAAACAAGCATAAGCACCCAATTGCATAATGAAAAATCATACCTTTAGGATTGGATGGCCAACCTTCAAACATACTATCATGATAGATGGGCGAGGGGACATATGGTTGACAGAGGGAGTGGAGATAATTGGCATAACATCGGCTACACTTGTGGCTGTTAGGGGTTGCCGGCTAAAGATAAATCTAGGAGAAAATTTCTCCTATGGGGTCACCCACTAGTGGTGGGTAACACGTAGTACTAGTTGTTTGTTGTAGCATGATTTTTTTAGACTATATAGGCCATTTAGGTCCTCTTTGTTGATGTATTTGTGGTTCGTCAATGGATTGCACTCAATGCTATTTTGGTTATATGCATTACTTGTATATGTAAATGTTTTATATATTTCATATGTTATGATAATTTGTTATATTTTTTAATATATAATATGTTAGAGTCCTATAGTGATAGGATTCATAATTCTGAATTGGCTAAGGTTAAGTCTTGTAATATTGTACATACCTTTGCTTTCTGCAAATGTTTTCCATATTACAAAATTAAAAAATGTAAAGAGGGTGTGTCCTAAAAGAAATATCAAAGGACAAAAAGAATAAGAAAAGATCAAAAAATGAAAATATATGAACCCCAAACACAAAAACAGATCATGAAAGTGTGCAAGTCTAAATGCCACTACTATTTTATTGCTTTACTGTCTTAAATGATGGTTGTGTGCAGCTTTTCATACATGCCACAACCCATGGTAGTCAAACTACTTAATCTTGAATATTTCACGCTTTGAATTTTATGTTTATAGTTAGAGAATAAAATCTGACCAAACAGCTTAATCTTGGTAGATCATTAGATAGTTAGAGAAAATAAATGGAGCTCATCAGTTTAATCTGAGCCTTTGGAAGATATAAGGTTAGAATTAGATAGTTTACTTTTCAAAAGAAAAAAACAATGATAAGGGTCTGCTAGCCTAAATGCACCAAAATAAGTGAAGAAAAAATGTTAGGGTAAGTAGAAGAAAGGTTGCTGAAGTATAAAGTTGATTGGACAAGAGCATATTTATCATGCTTAATCATATGTTTCAATGTTCATGAGCAATTAAGAATGCAAAAACAGAGGTTTACAAGTTGATTAATTGACTCCTTCATTCATTTAATCCCTATACTTACTAATTTTCCCATTCACAAGTATGTTATAGTACTAAAAATCATTCAAGTCATAAAGGCTCAGAGCATTTCTCTGACTTTTGGTGTGATTGGACCTTCGGCTTAATGACTTATGGACATCAAGTGTTAGAATTCCCTTCATAAAAGTCATTTTCTTTCATTACCCTAATAAAACCCCTTTTCCTAAGGTTAAACTCCATTTGCATATGAAAAGTAAACAACCCCATGTTAAATTCCATTTCATTCAAAATATCCACAAATTTGTTTTATTCCAAGTATAAGTGTATATGAAGAAAATGCACAAATACTACATGATGCTTAGTAGTATGTTCACTCTGCTCATTTCATTTCATATTAATTTTTAACATAATAATATAGCTCCCGATATACCTTTTCCTATATAGAAATAAATCTCGTATATAATACCCCAACCCTTAGTTTAACTATAAACTATAGTTTTATCCCATATCCCCGACAAAACCCTCTTAACTCACCAATTCTCGGTAAAGTTAAGATAATCCCTTCATTAAACCCCGTCTGATCATTTAATCCCATGTTTAACTCATAAATAATCCTAAACCACCATGGTTTAAAGCCCCGGGCCCCCCAAAACCTTTGCTCATTTCGTCCGTGCTAGTCTGTCACCTGACTGCTGTCCGATTGTTAGCATCGAAGTCCAATGGTTCACTGCCATATCGGGTTCACCCGATATCCCGCAGGATAAAGTGGTATTGCCCGGGCCCCCATCTGCTACGTGTCAAGCCTTAAGGTAAATTGGGTGACCTCGCCAAAATACCGCCTCCTCCATAAAAGCGGTGCGATGGCTTGGGAAACCACCTTCTCACCTAACCAGAAAAACCGCCCACTGTTCATTCATAATTCACCCGCCAAAAAATGACCACTGTTCAATAAAAAGGCTGAGAAGCCCTATTTCGCCTTTTTCACTCAATTTCTTTGTAAACCTCTGCAAACCATTGCGGACACCTTCAAACGCCGAAATCGCCAATTGACCTCAATTTTACTCCTAAAGAAGTTGCAGAGACCCTAATCAAGCTCTTAGTCCGTACTAGAGCCCTTTCAACCTTCTGCAGTTGCCGAGAACACCAATTTGAAGTTATTCCACCCAAATTCCAGATATTTGAAGAGAAATTACCAGACATCCTTTCAATTTGAAAACGTTCAGTCTTTAAAGTGTTTTAATTGAGTAAAATTAATTGAAATTACCTTAAAATTAAAGTGTGCACCTGACTAAAATACGTGAACCCTTATGAAAGTTTCCAAATTACCTTCAAACCTCTGATATAAACATGTATAAGTCAAATTCAAATCCACAAGAACTGAATTATGGCTGCCCCCGTCGCCATGGATGTGAGATCAGTGACAACCCCCCATTTGGACCTTGACCACTTTCCCCTGGCGGACAAGGATTTTCAAATCAAAGACACAAGTACCTATACACTCCTGCTCAAAATTCATTGTTGGAGTAAGGACAGATATCTAAACCATACTGATGACATTGGCCTTTCGGAGTCCAATTTGCCCAAACATCAGTTTCCACAAGTACATGTCTTTCCTGAGATTGTTCATTTGTGCCATGCTTGTTACATTCCCAGTGAGAGAGCTATAAGTCTTGTTTACTATTACAACTGAGTCAATCAATGAAATGTTACAAGTCCAACCAGGTCCAAACCTGACCCCACTCTCCATTGGGGATTTGTTAGACCAGTACACCAAATTGAGTCCATCTAGACTGGCCCAAATATTCCAAACTTTCATTGTAGAAGAGCAACACATTCCTATAGATGCCCCTCCATATGTTTTTTTCATTTTCTTTGAAAGGGGCAAGCAAATTGTAACCATGATATCATGTATTCTGGGCTGTACCACAGATGAATTCGTTGATGAGCTCATCCTGGCCTTCATGTCCATTTTCACCCTAGGAAAGCCCCCTACTACTTTGTACAATTATGCCCATTTCATAGCTGAAAGGATGCATGAACAATTTACTAGAATGCATAATGAGAGAGTATTCAAGTACTTATCTGTACTTTACCACATGTTTTTGTATTATTAGTTAGACAGATTTCCCTTCACCATCCAGAAGCTAGATACTAAAGGCCAACCCAGGTCTGTTATATTTTGGACACCACTATTCCACAAGTATTCATCACCATACACCTACACAGAATTCATTGACTCTTTTGCCCATCCAGTGATGACCATGCTGACAGGATGCCCTCCACCCAGAATAGGCCAAGAAATCAAAAGAGTGCTCCAGTTGTCCAAACAAAGTAAGGTGGGAGATTGGTACCTTTACCAAAATTACACCGAAATAAGAATCTATGGTTGCCAGCTTGCCCCATACAAACTGCCCAAATACCTCCCCATGAGGTTATTTGCTTTGGAATATTATAGGCAGATAATGAACTCTGATGATATCAACTTTGTCTCAGCCAAGAAAAGGACTCAATTCAAGATCAAGAACTAGTTAGGCCTTTTCATTTGCAATTCTAGAGAGGCAGGAGAGGAAGCAGATCAAATTATGCAACAAATGAAGTTTCAGAACAGTGTCATGTGGAGGTATGACCCTCAAGGGTTTATAACCAAACTAAGACAAAAGGTCAAATTGGGACCTTACATTCATAACCCTATACCAGAAATAGAGAGATATGCCAATCAATTTGAGTGGTTGGAAAACACTCTCATAGACATGGATAGTACAAAGGTAGATGTTGAAAATACCTTACTTGATTTAGAGAAACAACTTGATGAAAGCTCATTCCTGTAAGTACCAGAGCAAGAAGGAACCATGAGTACCCTTCTCGTTTTGCAAACTCTTCAGAATGAGGAAAAGAATCTCAAAAGGAACAGAGAGGAAGGCTCCAACTTAGGTATGGACACTTCCAATGTACAATGTGAAGCTAGCCAGAGCAAAAGGCCTAGGCTCAATCCTGTTTCAGAACAACAAGACACAGAAGGCTCAGTGGAAATAACTGACACTGACTTAGACATGAGCAAGGGCACAACTCCATCTGGAGAAACATAGGAGCCATCTACATAAAAAACTCAAAGTTTAGAAAGGCAGCTCAGTGTAGAAGTCTCCTCATTCAATAAACTTGCTGATAGAGATAGGGACATTAAGGATAGGTTCAAGGAAATTAAAATGAGAAATGAGAAACTGAAGGCACAATCCTATGCACAGTATTTCAAGCTTACACCCCCTAATCAAAGTAGGTTGATGTCAGCTTTTGACATCAAGGAAGGAAAGATGCAAATGTCTTTCATAAAGCCAACTGTACAAAACCGAGAACATCAATAGATTTCAAGATTTTAGGCTTTGAAGTATTGGCAAGGGATATTCATCCCGTTGACCAGATTGAATTTCACAAGCAGGCTAGAGAAATGATTTACTCCACCCTTATGGGAAAGGCCATAGCTGCTCATCGGTTGTAGAATTCACTGAATAACATTTCAACCCAGTATCAGTTGGAAGAGGCCTCCTCACAGGTCAAAGACACTAGAATCAAGTCTTTGGAAGACTTGGTAATTGAATTGGGACATGACACCAAAGACATCAAGGCTACTGAACAATTAATCAAAAAGAAGAATGATGACATTGCAGCCCTCAAGAAACAGTTGAAGATATCTCAGCTGTAGTACCCCCAGACACAAGAAGTCTTGGAAAGCCAAACTAAGCATGAAGAGTTGATGGATTTAGTCCTTAAACTCAATGAATAGTTGAGGGATACAGAAAAGGAATTGGACAACTTAATCCAATTAAAACAAATTGATCTTGGCACTACCTCGGTAAATGTCATCCCAACAGTTACCACGACTGTTCCTTCCACATTAGCAGCCTCATTGGCTCCCACAGTTCCAATGGCCACAACACTACTGGCTTCTACAACATCTACATCAACAACAGTTACATCAGGTGAAGAAGCAGCAAAACTGGTTAAAGCTATGGAAGAAATGTCCATACAAACTACAGAGATGAATAAGCTCAAAGAGAAAGTGACAAGCTTGGAAACTGATTACAAGCTTGCCAAAATCATGCACAAAGAAGAAAAGCAAAAGGTTACCAGGATGAGTGAAAGATTGAAAGCCCTGGAAAATGACTTAACACTGAAAGAACCCCTTGGGCAGGCTAAGGAACAACTATGGGCCAATATAATTGACTCTGTCAATGATATTTGGCCATCTATTCAGGTAATTTTCGAGCAAATAGATTTGATAAAGTTGGCTACAGAGGCCATCCAGAAAGTAAAAGCAGAATTAGGACAAATGCTAGAAGAGGATGCCAAAATTATCCAATTCCTTAACAAAAAGAATAAGTATGAACGACAGGAATTGGAAATAGAGGACATAACAGAGACAATTTTGGAGGTCAGAAAGGTCATCGCCAAGAGGAACTTGATGCAAAACTTGGAGGATAAGTGTCAGAATATGCAGCTAGCCATTGACAAATTTATGTCTAAGTTCCAAATTTTGAGAGAAAAGGGTTTACCCAGTCCCTTAGTGATAAATGATAAGTTGATGACATAGGAGGATTACAACAAGAAAATCAGAGAGGTAGCAAACGATCAAGTAAATACATCATCAATGAAGGCATTGCCAACAGGCAAAGTACTCTACCAAACATTTGAAAACTTGTTTTACATCTAGCATGAGGTAAAACACTTGTTTATCAATAAGCTTACTTTTGCCAAATACATAGAGGTAGATGAAACATATAGAAAGATGCTAAAAATCCAATTACCTGATGCTGAAACATGGGAGAAATTAACTGATTTACTATAGAAATATGCAGTAAAAGGGTTAATGTATAGTAAAAGTAAAACAGTATGGTAAAAGGATGTTGACAGATCAACAGAGTCAAAGTGTATTAGATGAAAGGCTAAAGTAAATGAAGCATCCAGCGTGAAAGATCAAACAACAAAGTAGATAAAAGGGCAAAAGATCAAAGCCAGTAGAACCAAAATAAAAGGGACAACATGAAACAGTTCAATAGCTGTCTCTATTTTTCTTTCCTAGATTAAATCTCAAATTAGTTTGAGATATTTTGTAATAAACTTTTGTATAAATACTTCATAATTCGAAGTATTAAGTGTGGATTCTATTAGACATTTCTATAGACTTTTTGATCAGAAGACCCAGAGAGTTATTGTAATTTGTATCATTTCTGGGCCAGCAAGCTGGATTGATAAATAAAGATCAAATATTTCCAAGGATTCATGTGTTCAGCGAATTTCAGACAAGTATTTTCATCTGGTATTGTTATTTTTCTCAAAGTTATTCATAATCTTTAATGTGTTTCTCAATCTAAATGTTATAATTGGAATATTATTTCAGAACTTGTTTAATTACACTCTGTCTTAACAATTATGCATTTAAATGTTTTCTTCTGATATTTAAATTAAAAAATTCTTAATTGCTCTTTGGTTTAGATTGATTTCTTGAATATCCAGGTTAAAGGATTCTTAGTTGTCCTTTGATCTTGATTACCCCTTCATTCCTCATTCATTATCCGGTTCTGAGAACCCTTAACTGCTCTCTCAGCCCGAGTGAAACCCTTTCACCTCTTTGTCTCAAAGATCTGAAAAACACTCTGCTATCTTGCCCTTGGAACATCCCCTTTAGTGAGTTAATCCAGTTTTGCTTCCTTATTGTTTGACTCCATAGCCCAATGGTCTGAAGACATCAATTTATCCATTTGTCTAAGCAAATCCCACCACCCAATCTCAAATACAAATCAAAAACCCCTTGAACAATCATAACTAGCCTAAAAACATCTCAACTAAAACAAAGTTAAATTTTAAAGGGAGAGCCCTCTTTGAGCATCAGGAAGGCTAGGTCCTGATCTCCAAAAGTGGTTTGTGGTTACTTTTGGTTTTTCTTTCTTTTTACTTCAAAAGAATTATCAGAGTGATAACATAATATATAATGTGTCCTCCATGTGATGTTCTGGGGGGTGGCTATGTCACGTGTTAGATACTCATATTTTTGTGTCCTCTGTGTCCCGTGTCCTCGTGTCATGTGACTTAGATGCTGACCTAGTTATCATGCCTATTCTTAGTAGTACACCCTTTGTTGGAGGCTTTTGGTTTAATCCTTTTCCTATTTTTGCTGTGAGAGTTCTCCTTAAGAGGCTTGTGTCTACATATTATGACATGGTGAACAATGGATTCAGGAGAGATCTAACTACTACAATTTTTTAATGAGATCTTACTACTATATTTTTATATTATTACTTTGATTTGTGATGTTTTTAGTTAACAGATAATGAGTTTGTACTATTGCAGAGAAGAGACCCCCTTTGTAAAGAGACACTTTCTCTCCATTGTAAATTTTGTTGAAACTTCGGGAATTGAGGAGCTTTCTCCTTGGACTTCATTATACATCATATGCTTGGAGCCTTATAGATGATTGGAGGTAGATTTTCATTTTATGTGAGGCTTTCATTGTGCACTTATTCTTTCACATGTTGGTTCCTATTGTAGGAAGCACTTATAATGTTATTGTGATTGCCTTCTGATAAACCATTCTTCATTCTAGTAAATTGCCGCTTGAGTTGGAGAAGAACCAACCAAAAGTGAGAAAGAGCTATTGTGGTGATAGTGGTTAGCCTTTTGAGTTGCACATGACTAGCTCCTTGATGCTTGGGTCTTTACATCATGTTGGGGTGATAGATTTTGCTGTAACACTGGTTACATGCATTGGGTTCATCATTACTTTTTATTTTGTGGCAGCTTGAAATTTGATTTTGGAATGCATTTGATAGGGGCATGTGCTGTATACTGAGGGCATTAGAGTGTGAGAAAGTAGATAGCAGATTAGAGGATTTCCAACTGGTAGACTTTCACTATGATTATATTTTATTTTTGGTCAGTTGACCAACTCAGAGGCTGAAAGAAAGAAAGAAAGATTTATTAATGTCTTTGTGTGACCACAAAATTAGGTCAATGGGACTAAAAGATACATCCAGTGTAAATGCAAGACATATGGGAGTGCAAGTGCGACTCCATTGTGACTCCAAAGCTAATAAGACTAAGATATGACTAAAATAGTGCCAACATGAAATAGAAGTACAAATAGAGAATGATTACTTCTCTACAAATATCATCCACAACACATTTGTTCTGGACGAGTTTGTATTTTGCTTTAAATTGTTGTTTTCAATGACCTCTAAGGTGGGGGAAGGAGTCAATATTTAATGATTGTCCTATCTTGTATTACAGAGATAACGACTTTGAGTTATGAGTAGGGGCTTAATTTAATTCTGTAACACTATAGAGCTAACAAGGCTGGCCTTTCTGGACCTGAATTGACTGACCTGAACTGGTCGAGGCCCTTGAAACTTTTAACTAGCGGCTGAACTGAGCCACAGTACTGAACTGGCCAGTTTAAAATGGTGGTAGCAGCGGTGGTTGTGGGGAAGGGCACAAAAAATGTGTGGATAAACAAAAGAAAAAGTTGAAACCCTCCCCTTCTCTCCCATAGCCACAAAAGGGCAATCTTTACATATTTGGTGTCTAATGGTTTGGCATTTACATATTTATTAAATTTTGCGATTTTTTTAGTAGACTGGTTTGGAAGGCTGGTTCTTGCTTGGGGTACCGGTTTGACCCTCAACCAGTTTTGGTTATGGTTTTGATACCTTTAGTCACTATATGGTTACATAGTTGGTTTCCTAACTTATGTGTCTCATATGAGACATTACTATGCATGTATTTCTAGACATATTGGATAATATTGAATTCATCTTATATTCTCTCGGCAAGTATTCTGTATGTCTGCGATGTGCAACTTTACTAACAAGAGTATTTTGTTTTTATTGCTAGTGATAGTGTTCTTGTTAAATTTTCTTGAATCCAAACAAACAAGAATCATGATTAAATTTGATGGCAAGAATATTTAAGTTATACTATTCAATGTATTTGAACCTTCTTTTTACCAGTTAGCGTGCGTTATGTGGTTAGTGGCCTACTTCTTAGTGTTTATTCTAATCTTTCTGTATATGCTGTAGTATACTGATGTATGAGACAGTTAACAGTCAGGCAAGTTACTTTGCTTTTCTAGTTGTTGTATAGGTTGCATTTATTGTTCTTTCTGGTTCAGGATTCTGCTGCTGTAAGTACATAAGCTTTTCTATTGAACTTTGTTGAACTTTTGGTGCAGTTGGCACCAATTGAATTTCTAACTGCAAGAGACAAATTCCGTGAATCTCCGCCAGCATATCTTGCTCAAATGCAATATGGGGAAGTAGAAGCATATTTTGGAGCCGGCATTACTCTTTATCATATATATAAGTTGCTGTTTAGTCATGGTATTCGGCCTGCATTTGAGATGCTTCAGCAAAAACTGCAACAAGGGTATTGTTTATTTCAAGTAATTCCTGTTAAAACAGCAATTTAAACAAGTATGTGGATGGTCACCTTTATTATGTGCGTTCTAATTGTGTGCAATATATTTTGATTCATTTATTTGATGTCTTTTGATCCTTATCTTACTTTAATTGAATGCCAGTTTAAAATTAACATTAAAGATTCATTTTCATGCACTATAATAAAATTTTAGTGTGTACTTAGTGTTTAATCTGAGAAGTCAATCCCAACAGGTTTTTGTTTTGATGTCCTTACCATATTGTCTTATTGTTTTTTAAATAGATGATGCTTGTGCACCATATTAGTTACTGTTATATGTCTGGAATTAACTGTCTTGTAATATAACCATGTAATTTTCATGAGAATTTTTAAATTTGTTTGTGGTTTTGTTTCTGTAGTATTTTCAGCAGAGCGTTTGTGCAGTGGAGTATTGCATGATATTGTTTATTGCAATCATGCTAATTGCAATAATATTCGTAGTTGTTTTTTCCCTGACAATGGTGAAGTTTCTGTAAGAAATAATATGGCTTGTAACGGTATACTCAATTATTTCCAAACAGATTTACACAAAAAGTAGAATGTTTTTTTGCGATGTAGGTCATTTGCAAGACTCATGGGAAGGAATGAAACATTATGGCAAGTGAAGCTCTTGATGCAACAAAGCTTAGGAAATGGAGCCCCAAATCCTAAAGTATTGAAAATGGAAGAAATTATCATGAATCATTTCAGTATGTTCTATCTATTCCTTGAGTTATATGGTTTTGCAGTCTATTTTTGCCTAGGAAACTTTTACAAGTTATTACTTTTTGAGTCTTGGTGATCGTTTTGAATTTATTTGTTTCAATATGTTTTTACTTTAGAGGAACTCATTGAACACACTTTAAGCATTGTTTCATTTGGTATAGATTGCAGCAACCTTTATCCAAAGTGTTTTTGGTTGATATTTTATTGTTATTCTTTGCTGAACTAATGGATCTAGGAAAACAATTACTTGTTTATTGTAAGAGAGATGGATTTGAACCTATTCAAAAAGTAGTTCTTTCTATTTGAGGCGTGGGTAGATTTGGGGAGTTCTCCCCTATTCAGCTTTTGTTGAATATCATGAAGGCAAATGAAAGTTGTAGTTTTCTTCTCCATTATGCCACAAGTGCTTGGGTTCACTTGTTGAAGAGTATGGCTGTAAATTAATTGCGTCTAATGTATGTGGAAGGGCTAAGAATATTGGGAATGGCAATATTATTCCTAGTCAAGAAGATTGTTCCTTTATTCAGAAGAACTAATGTGTGGTTCCTTCCCATCTAAGGATTTTTGCCTTGTTGGAATTTGTTCTGGCGTACCTTTGTTCTTATTTTAGGCTACCTACATATTTATATATCCTTTAATAAGCACACCCTCTCCTACATTTTTGGAATTAGTAATTACTATTTAACTCAGACAATCACAATTATTTTTCTACACTTGGTGGACAGCAAGAATGATTTGTTTTTAGATTCTTAGTTCGAGATATAATCACTCTTGATCTTATAGTTATTGCCGTTAGTAGTTTTTTTTGACTCCACTTGCCCAATGGACATGACAATAGCTTTGACTTGCCAACACCCTTTTTTATTAATTTTTCTCTAAAAATTCACTTTTACTTGGGCTATCTTTTCTAATCACCTTGAGCCTCTATGCGATAGGCTTTAGTGATCATAGCTTATGGAACCCCCATTGAATTGAAGTGCAAAACTAAAGAGTGGGAATGGGTTGTGGTGGTGACTGTTGCCTCAAAATCTAGTAGGCCTTGTGGGATGCCTCACAAGGCAAAAGCCAGACTAAGACACAAGTGACAACAATGAGGTTGATGCCATTGTCACCTCAACACTCCATCTATTGCTCTTTAGTGGAATTTCACCAGATAGGAGGCTTCTCGGTAGAGATCACTTAAGGTATTCTAGGTTGAGAGGATCAAGGTGATACTTTAGGACGCTTAACCAAGATACTCCACACTAGGAACAAGGTACAATTCCTTGTAATAAGGAACAACATACCTATGAATAATCCTATGAAATAGGGCTTGCATCCTAGGGTTTCACAATGTTGCTCAACAATGACACAACTAGGCATACAAGCAAAAGGAAAAGGTTTGTTTATAAGATATGATCAACCAAAGGAGAGATAAACATTCAAATGACCCTAAGTTGAATTTTTATGTAGAATTATGATTTTACAAGGCCCGAAATTGCCTAGGGTTGATGATATCAATCCTTGGGAGACACTTTTCAACATGCAAATTGCTAGATTTTGATGTTATGAGGTCAAGAAGGTTCGATAGTGTCAAATCAGCTTCAACACTCAAGCTCTAGTTGAATTCGGCTTAAAACCTAACCCTAGTGACTTTCCTTGAAGGGTCAAAATTGTAGGAGAAGAGGAAAAATGTAAGATTTTGAAGTTTTTTTGATCATCAAGATAGTTGCCAATGCATTTTATCTACTTGGGTGGTGGAGTCTTAGAAACTTTAGCCATGGAAATATCAAACCCTTGAAGAGAGTAAGGAGGAAAACTCTAAGTTTTCACTTGCTAACCCTAACTATCGCTTTATGAGGGGAGAAATTCACTAGAAATATGCTCTCTGAGAGTTTTTTCAAGGGAGTTCACTGATACAAGATCAAGTCATGCAATAATTACCAAGCGTCTCATGTAAAGATATTCATTTAGACAAGGAAAATAGAAACCCTAGCAATATTTCAGTGCATGTAATAACAATAAAAGATATTCAATATGCAATGACTAGAGTTGTAGGAATCATCCCCCCTAGTATAGGAGGCAGATTTGCGTCCTGGATGGATCTGTCAACAATCCTCGGGCAAAACCGCGATTCCACCCTTTTTTCGCAGTTCCTAGAAAAATAGGTCTGCGATGGTTAAGTGCGCGGTTCCATGGGCTCAAATTACAGTTTTGCCACAGATCACATCCGATTCTGAGAGGGGCGGATGGTTCAGCGGGCAAGTCTTTATTTTTATTTTTATTTTTGAATTAAGCAAAGTTGACTTGGGGTTCAAGTGAGTTAAGGGTGAGTTAGGGAAAGGAGAGGATGACGTTAAAAGCTATTCCCCCCCTCTTGTTTCGTCATTCTTGCATATTTGGAGAGCTTGGACAAGAGAGGAGATACCCAACTTTTGAGATTAGATTTGTGAGAGTGTAGCATAAAAACTATGGCTGAAGCGAGAAAACTGATAGCTTGAAGGCTTGAATGTAAAAATACACTAGGGTATTTAATAATAATAATTTATTAATATATAAAATTGTATAAGATGATATAAGATTATTTGAATGTTACAATGAGGCCTGTTTTTATACCTCAGCAGGTGACCTTTTGTGAATGGGCATGTCTTTTAGACATGTCTTTTCACCTAACTTATATGATTATTTAACCTAATTAATATTTAATTATTTAATATTTATATTTATTTTATTTAAGTACTTGTTATGATTATATTCATAACATATCCCTTCCTTCAGAAGCTTTGTCCTCAAAGCTATATTGTTGGCAATTTTCTCCACTTAGTGTCCATCATCTCAATGTATACAACGTGGTCATCGATTCGCCATGTAGCTTAGCATACTATTTCCTGGATTTTTTTAATAATTTTTTTTTTTATTAGATTTATTTATTTTTAATAATATTTATTTGTTTATTTTTTTCTGATTTTTATTTTTATTTTATATAATTAAATTAATTGAATTATAAAATTAATTTAATTATATTATTATCATTAATATGTTAACCCACTATAATGTATTATGTAATATAATTGTCAAATAAAAATCGACTTATGTAACCCGATGGTCACACGGTCAACGCAACGTTTAATCACGAACTGATGGTCACACCGTTTTTGATTGGGTGTCACCTGATGGCACCGCTTTAACCATGCGCTATAGTCCCGGATTGGAGCGAATGAGGTCGTGGCCGTTCACGGTGGCAAGTGTTCACCACGACGACCAGGCATTGCAGGTAGCGGAACACGGTAATGGAGAACCATGCTGGCGGAGATGGGTGACTTGCGAGCCACAGAAACTGGGTCGTGCCACGGTAATTGATGACGTGCTGTCCCAATTAAAAACAGAACAGAGCCCGAACTGCAGTGTCTGTGGTTGGTTGAGATCTGGTGGCGGCATCAAATGTAGTGGCCGGAGGAAAAATGGTCAGCATAGCGAAACAGATGGTCGGGACAGAGCAGCGATCAAGGTAAGCGACTGGCAGAGAAATAATGACAGAGTTGAGTGTGATGGTCGAGCAATGAATCGATGGGTGGTGAACCTACAACGGCACAGTGGGGTTGAGATTGGATGACGGGTGGAGTCGGTCGGCCACTGATGGAATTCGCTTGGTGCTGCGTAATTATGGGCATAGTGGAAACAAGAATGACGCACACTAGAATCAACACATTGGTCGAAGAAAATAGATAACGTAGCGGAAAGGGAGGAAATCAGAACTATGACAGTGAGTTGGGGTACACTGATATGAGATTGGCAGAGGAAGAATGCAGTGAGGATCATGGTACGGTGACAATGATAAAAGATTGAGTATGGTCGGTTTGAATGTAGCAGAAATGGTCGGGGTTTTGACGGCGAGGGACAGGAAATTGCTAATGGCAGTGGTGGGTTGTTAATCCGTAGGTATGTAAGGCAGCTAACCCAAGCACGTTTCAGTGATAATGGGGGTCAACTTATTGGTGGTGTCTCTGTTTGAAGGTTAGGCGGCGTGTTGTTGCAAGACTGGTCTCCTTCATAAAGAGTAGCCATTGTTGGTAGCTTACTTTTCTTTGGCATCCATGCATTCAAAACCGCCACCATCTTTGCCCTCAAATAAGGGTTCTTGACATATAGTGGAATCGCCATAAACATGATAATAAAATTTATGAAAACATCCAACACCACACTGTCTAAACACCTTGGAACTTGAGAGGCAATAAGTAAAAGCTCCATTGCATCATTAAATGAACTTATAATTGGCCTGCCTTCAAACAAATATGGATGATTACACACCTTGCATAGCTGCATCAAAACATTAATGAGACCGAGAAGGTTGCCACTAGCCAAAGTTGCCTGTATTTGGGAACTCACAATAAAATCTTCATACATGTTACATTGTCTTTTTGACCGCTTGCAGCATATTATATGTTCATATTTTTTTGGAAGTTGTTTCTCCACGTTTCAGGCGACGTAATATGAAAAGCCGCAATACATTAGGTAAACGATCAACAACTTCTTTATTCACTAGTTCTTGCCTCTCCACAATGCCAGATATTGGGTTACAAAACTAGTCTTTGAATTCCTGTTGTAACTGAAGAAGATGAGGCATTAAAAAATTCATCAAGGACTAAAGTTCCATGAGATCATTCTGAAGTGGTGTTCCCGTTAAAACGATTCGCTGCTTTGAGTTGAAGTTCAAAAGTGTCTGCCACCTTTGAGACTTCCAATTTTTAATCAAGCAAGCCTCCTCTAAAATAAGGTATTTCGATTTCTTTTGATTAAAAGCTTCAACTAAACGTGCAATAGTTGCTCCATCAACAATTCAAACTTCATTGGTTTTTTCTTCTTTAGTTGTTTTCTGTAACTCATTTGTTTCTGGTGGAGAAATTTCCACCTTCACAACTGCATCCCCATATTTTTCTTTTGCTATTGAAGAATCATATTCTAAGTATGTTCCAATTTCATCACCATCTTCATTTGGATCCTCATCTTGATCTATGTCAGCTTCATCGGAATCATTATCTTGATCTACATTAGCTTTATCTTCAACATTATAATTATCTAATGCTTCACCTTGTTTCGTTCCTTCACTGTCACTATCGTCTTCCTTATTATTGATTTCCTTTATACATACTTTAACTTTTGCACATGATTTTTCTAAACGCTGAAATGCTTCTTGAATACTAAACTGTTCAACGTAATCAAGATGTGAATGTAATGGCACATTGTGTGGCGAACTACGTTCAAAGGCTTTCATGATCATATCGTGTGCCATGGCTCTGATACCACTGTAGCATAAAAACTATGGCTGAAGCGAGAAAACTGATAGCTTGAAGGCTTGAATGTAAAAATACACGAGGGTATTTAATAATAATTTATTAATATATAAAATTGTATAAGATGATTTGAATGTTACAATGAGGCCCTGCTTTTATACCTTAGCAAGTGATCTTTCGTGAATGGGCATGTCTTTTAGACATGCCTTTTCACCTAACTTAATGATTATTTAACCTAAATAATATTTAATTATTTAATATTTATATTCATTTTATTTAAGTACTTGTTATGAATTATATTCATAACAGAGAGGTTTGAAGAGAGCTTGGAGGAGTGAAAGAGGAGGGGCTTGGAGGAGTAAAGAAGGAATGCCATCTACAATAGGTAAAGAGGTAAGTGCAAACCTTAAATTGCCAAATTTTCTTGTTTTCTTGTTTGTATTTTTTGTCCTCCCTTTCCTACTCTTTGCCATTATTTCTTCTTGCTCACTTTATTCCAAAATGGTGTTCTTTTGCATTATTTGTATCATTCCACTTTTGGTTTTCATGTTGTTGGTAGGGAGTAGGCATAGAAGGGAAGAAGAGGAAGAGGATAGTGGTCGCGCCATGTGTGACCTAATGTATGACGAGGACGAAGGATTTGAAGAGGAAGAGGATGAAGAGGGCATTGGAATGCAAGGGGGAAAAGTTGCATTGATACTTTTGTGGAATTATGTGACAAAACTTGAGGGGGGAAGAGGTGGTGGAAGCTACAATTTTTTGTGCCTTCATGATTGTCATAGAGGAAAGCCTTATAGTGATTCATATACATGTGTGAAGAGGCATCCTTGTGGGGTGCTGGACAATGATGACAAAAATGGCCCCATAGGGATATCAATTTGCCCTAATGTTTCAATGGAACAAAGGAGAAAATACGTCCAAATAGAGGAGGCTGCACAAAAGAAGAGCAAGAAATAAAAAATTCAGTCTGAATCAAGTGCAATGTCTAGATTTGGTGTTTCATCTCCCAACAATACCTTTGTAACCTTTGAATTGAGAAGAGCAATAGCAAATTTCCTAAATGTTGGTGGGAGGGATGATGTGGATGGAAAAGGGGTCCTTTTTCTTTGTGCTTGCGGTATACCAATTCAATGTGCTTCGCTCTCCCTGCTGGCACGATTTGGTTAAGGCCATAAATGAAGCCCCAAAAGGATACAAGAGCCCCAACTATGAGAAAACTTGAATTGTGTTATTAGAAAGAGAAAAAGCAAAGGTTAAAAGAGCTTTGACACGTTTTACAATTGGGTGGGTGGATTGTGGGGTATCCATTGTATTAGATGGTTGGACAAATGTTAGAAACCAATATTTGATATATGTTCTTGGCATTTTTTTCTAGAGAAGCAGTGTTTCTTTCAAGTCATGACTCCTCCATCACTGCATCTTCTCAAAACATTGCAGATCTGCTATTGGAAACAATCAAGGATGTTGGTCCTAATAATGTGGTTCAAGTGATCATTGATAATGCAACAAATTGTGAGGGAATAAGAGAAATCACTAAGCGTACTCATCCACACATGTTTTAGTGCAGATGCTTGGTGCACACATTGAACCTTTTGATGCATGATATTGTGAAGCATAAAGAATGTAGATGGATTAGTCAACTTTACAAGAAAGGGAAACAACTCATTAAATATATCACAGGGAATACAAGGGTAAACTTCTTTTATGACACTTACTCCAAGTTGCAGTTGGTTAAACTTTCAAAAACTAGATTTGCAAGCTATTACCTCACCGTTAGGCCGCTAGTGAAGGTGACGCAAGCTTCAACTACTATGATGACATGTGATTCATGGGATGAGATGAGAATGATAGAGATGGTGCTAATATAGTCAATGACACTATTCTTGACAGTTTCTTTTGGTCATAGATTAAATATGTTTTGCAATTCATCAAACGAATTTATTACATGATCAAGTTTGCAGGTTCAGATCAACCAATAATTGGGGATGCGTATGAGTAGATGGATAGCATGTTGGGGCAAATTAAAGACATTGTTGAAGCTAAAGATATCACCTTGTACAATTATATTCATGCAGAGTTGGAAAAACATGGGAAACACTAAACATTCCATTACATGCCTTAGCATATGTTCTGACACCTAAATACTATCATCCGTCATGGCTTTCAACACTAACACTTGGTGGGGGGACCAAGAGAAAACCACACCAAGATCTACAGGTTCTATTTGGCTATGTTAAAGCATTGGATAAATTAGTCCTTGATGAGGAGTGTGACATGCTACGGAAACAATTGAGCAACTTTATCCTTGGCACTCGCGCATTTGGGACCAATCATGCAATTAGAGATCGATGGAATTTGTCTTCTCTTTAGTGGTGGAACACACATTGAGGTGCTACTCCACTTCTATAATCTTTGGCAATACAAGTGCTATCATAAGTGGTAAACACTTCTTCTGCAGAGAGTTGTTTATAATGTCCCAATTAAAATAAATTTGGAACAACTCAAATCTTTCACTCAGGAAAATATCCAGATAAAAATTTCATTCATAAACAAAACATTTCCGTGTAAAAATTAAACAAATAGAGCATGCAATCCCATAACACGATGAACAAGAAAATGCTCAGCTTTATTATATTTAGATGAACAGGGGTTTACATGCACATACAACCATATAGCTGAGATAATATGGCCTCAAATATATCTAAAATAATGTCGCAAATTGACCTCTAAAACAAACTGAAAAACACTTCACTGCAACCTGTGAACCCTAAATGGATCCACCAAGGGAAGAGATGGGTGCTCGCCCACTCTCACTGAATCACCCGAGGGTTTCCGTCCTGGGGCTACTGTTGAAGTAGAGAACCATGTTCTCAAACCTCTCCACCAGAAGAAATCTTAAATCCAAGATGTCCCAAATGATCTTCTTCTCCTCTTTTTATAGATCTGATGGATAGATCTCCAAACCTCTGGAAGCATCTTATTTTATTATTTTATTATTATTCTAGATCTCCTCCATTGAATTTATCTTAAGTGACCCTTTTATTTTATTTTATTTTACTTAAGTCACTTTTGGCCCATTTCCTCTAATTAATTATTTTTCCTTAATTAAATGGCTAATTAAAGTCATTTTTAACTAAGAAGAATGGTAAATCGTCTACCATACTCTCTTCGCTCACTGGAAGTCACTTCTCAACATCCCATCCTGTAGATCTTCTCGTTCCAGTTCCAACAAGCTATTACGCTGAGTTGTACATCAATTAATCTCCCCGGTATGCCACCTCGAGCATAATTAATTAAGTTATGCCAATAATAACCTCATTTTGCAGGAATTATAAAAATGTCACGGAACCAAAAACAAGACTTGTGGAACTGTTCATGATGATGAATATGCCAAGTGAATGCCATTGGACCCCATGAAAACTCCTCAAAACTCCATCGGAACCCCTGATGACATAAACCTGCTCCACTGACCTGACCATCCCTTACCTTGTAAATCCACCTTGGCTTGTACTATGAATAAGAATAAAAATGGGGACATGACAGTCCTCCCACCCCAAGATTGCTTGCCCTCAAGCAATCGAAATCTGTGGACCAACCTGATGGCCCAACACAACTGAGACCCAATGCCCGTATCCCATACGAACCATTGGGTGATGCTTTG
This sequence comes from Pinus taeda, assembly GCA_000404065.3. Taxonomy (NCBI): domain Eukaryota; kingdom Viridiplantae; phylum Streptophyta; class Pinopsida; order Pinales; family Pinaceae; genus Pinus; species Pinus taeda. The sequence goes on from APFE030614723.1 coordinate 231,895, forward strand.
CCCCTGTGTCATCCCACCATGAATGGACCCCTTAATGCTCAAATTCCAGACCGATCTCTGATTGACCCTGTGATCAACAAATCCTCATTGATCCTAATGCCACTAAGAACAAGTACCAAGGCTCCAAGGCTCCTATTGTGCTAAAACACAACCATGAATGCTGCCCCATCCATTGCGTACCAACTCATCACCTCTCCCTAATCCAACCCTTGGCATAAACCAAGATCAATCCGATCACAATGATGCCGTGCTGAAATACTGATGAGTGGCCAACCTACATCTTGCTGGCAATTGAAGCATATGATATCCCTCACCTCTGAGGGTTCCTGCAATACAATGATCTTGACTAAAAATGATACTCTATCAAAAGGATACCAGCTCATGATCTCTCGCTAATCCAATGCATGGACACCTGTGCAAGGAACAAGTTACTGGGCTGATATTGGTCCCTGCTCAACTAATGATGCTCTATCAATATCCATCGAGAAAGCTCTGTGTCTTAAATTGTAATGGGCACAAGTGGCCAAACTGTGCTGCAAGCCCCATTTATGTACTCATGGAGAGGGCTACTTCCTGAAAATGCTGCAGCTCGGCTGATTGCTACTACATCTGTTTGCACCTCATCAATGGGTAGACCCAAAGATGGATGCACTGCTGTCTCCCTCGCCTGATAGGAAACTCCATGCTCCTCCAGTCCACCAATCTCCTGCCAAACTGTCCTGTCATACTCCAACATCTCCTGAGGACAAGTGTCACCGAATACTGTCACGCTGTCAACTGTTTGTACATCTGTATGCTCCTCATCAATGGTTGACCCCAAGGGTGGCTGCTCATCCTCCACCATCAGAGGTTCAATATGAACCTCCAACTGGCCCTCCCTAGAAGGCTCACCATGCATACTGCGCACAACATCCTCCTCAACTGACACATGATCCACCATATGCTACTCATGCCGAATCACCACTGGTGACTCATCATCCTAAATGTCTCTCCTAGGACCCACTGACTGCTCATCATATGAATCTCGTCTGCTGTCAATGACTCTTCATGACTGATGCTCCTCGAAAACATCTTCGTACGAACCCATGGACTCGTCCAAAGAACAATTCTCACCCTGATGGTCAGAAGGAATCTCCATCTACTCTGCCTTTGCCATCTCCTCAACATCACTCAAGCATGAGTGATCAGGTCCCCAAGGTCCTTTGTAGATGAAGCAAAGTCCCTTCCTCCTCAGCTCATTCTTGTTGCACGATCCCCTAAACCTGAGTAGCTCCTCTCTGGTCAACTGTCTCCTGAATAACCCAATGTTCTGCTCAAGCAACCTTTCGGCGAGCTCATAAGCAGCAGGTGAGACCAACTTCTCTCTCCTCCAAACAGACAACAATCGAGACTGCAACTCCGGACAGATGGCATCACAACCTCTCATATACGATGATAAGATGGACTGCATGTGTGCTCTGAATGTGTCATGATGATGTTTCCCTATGCTGAAAAAGCATTGGAACATCTACAAGATCAAACAATCACACTCTAGATCAAACAAATATTTCATAAGTCCTAGCCATGGCCATGCTTCATAAAATATCAAGCTTCTTCCCAAAGGTAGATCCTGCGCTGTTGTCCAAGTCTTGTAAAGTTTCTATCATCAGTCTAAAAACTCTCCTCATAACGTCATCATTGTAAGGAGCTATAGGGGCGGTTAGTTTCATGATGTTCTTGAGACAAGATACAACCGGAAGTCTAACCCCTTCACAAGTTTCCTCCAAGAACTTGTGTTGTATGAGAGCAAGCATAGCTTGTTTTAGAGCCCATATTAGTTTCTTCCCTTCTAACTGACTCACTTTGGAAAGGAGGGCATCTAGTTCATCAAGTTTGAAAAGTACTTTCCATGTGACCCTCATGTGCTTCAAATTTGTCCCAAGAGCATAAATCTTGTGTCCTATTTCCTGCCCCTCTCACACATCCTTTGGTTGTTCTTTCTGAAGAATGACATAGATTCTTTTTGAGAAAGGTTTGAAATTTGTTCCTGCTGGTTTATTAAGTGAGTTTACATAGGCTTCAACTATGTTTTAGTCCAATGAAGTCAAGTTCATCTCACACAGCCCAGACTGATAACTCAATAGAAGTACCCAATAGTAGCTAACTCAATACATAGACCTTACATTCAGTTTCATAGCACCAATGATGCATTCGAAATTAAACAAGCAGCCATAACATTACTTCAGATATACAACACAGTGATATAAATGAAGGTTGTTATAGAGAGAACCTGATAAATTTTGCTCAGAAATGTCCAACACTATGGTCTGCCTTGAAAATGCACAAACTGGGCCTCTCCTTCGATTCAAGAAAGCTTGAAGACTGCTACAAAATCAACCTCCATTAATTCTGGAAATGACAGATTCGAAGACGAGATTTTGGCTTGAGAATCCTCCAAATATGGCACTTGGATATACTGGTGGCTCCGTCAATTCCAACTCTGTGGAATACTTCTTCTGCTACAACCAATATCTTCTCAGTTTCTGATTTGCGCTCCCTTCTTTGACTCAGCTTCCTGGCGTAGTAACTCTGCCTCCTCCTGGTATAACGATCAATAAGGCATCCCTTAATGCAATAATTAAGTTCCAATGTGCTTCCAACGGTGTGTTCTAGGAAGAGGCTTCCCACTATACTGTAAAAATTACCCATTGACAGAACTTGGGTTGGCTGATGTAAAAGTATTCCTAAAGCACTAAACCAACACCAGCTAACATAATTTAACACCAACTCAAGCTCTTATACATGAGCTGCTACTGGATTATGAATTGATGCTTCAGATCTGGAAAATAAACACCCAGGGACTCCTCAATTTGAAATTCATTTTCCCTGGAAAAATATTCTCAAGCAAATGTTATACGAACCCTCTTCAAGAGAACACTATGCACCCCAATGACATGGTCCCAAACGCACAATGACTGCTCTATATGCACAGGGGATGCGCACTGTGTATTATAGTGCTACACACTCCGTCTCCTGCTCCAGCACCTTGTCCAACAGGTAAAGCACAACGTGCAAGAAAGGAATTAGATCAACATTGCTCTGTCTAGCAACCTTGGCTCCACAATCAAATTATGGTCACTGCTAAATATTTCACGGAAAGGTGATTGGAACAACATCTCGGACAATGCACACATTTTCTGGGCTGTTGAATGCGCACAAGTCCCATTTACATACAAGAGCAGTCATGCTACAATGATCTGATAAATTCGACCTACCCCAAATGCAATTCATGCAATTATAATTGAACTGTACGTGCTCAACTCAACATCCATACTGAAATTACATTACAAGAATCATTCTTTGTGCTTAGATCCACTTGATTATAGCGTAACACGAATTCCACCCACTCCCAAATGTGCCCAGAATTTTCTCATTGATTTGTATCATGCTAGACAACAACTCAGCAATCCATTTGTTGCTTGTATTCAGCTCTTCGGCCTTAGAGAATGCGGTCTTTATAGACTTGGTGCTGTAATTGATTCGATCCTGGCCACTGTGATTTTCCCAACTTTCAACCCACATCGTTTCCGCCTTTTACATGATCCGCTACGCCTTTGTTGTTGGTTTGTTGTTACTCCCGCATCCATGCAAGAGTCATTACGATCACGATTTCCATGGTGAAGTTCCAGAAGCCCCACGAGCAACAACAATTCTAAACTGGAGGGCTTGAGCTTCTACACAGCCATAACACCAAGATAAAATAACATGTACCACTCGTATCTCCGACTCGAACTTCCTATGAACACAGTGCTTTTGTTCAATGTTGCATAGATTTAATAACCTTGTATTGCTCGACAAGCCCGTCAACGTTGTCTCCCCTATGGCCCGCACCACAAACATCCTTGAATGTCGCGGATCTCCTCAGTGTATGCCACCATCGCTGACTTTGGTCACAAATTGGGGTGAGGCTCGATCCTGTTAGTACTTTGCACTCCAAGACAATTCGACAGATGGAAAGTTTGCCCCCCTGGCAACAACGATTCACTTGGCTAGACCAATCTTGCTTCCACGATGACAGTCAGATCCCCTTGATCATGGAGTGAATGGTTTTTACGACAACAAAATAAAAATGACCTTTGCCCATCCGTTGAATTTTTTTTATTGTGCCTGTGACAATTTATCGCAAAAAATCTGTCCAGCTCTTTAACAAATTCTCATTTTGCTACAGGAATAGGGTTTTCAACTTCTCTGAGAAAACCCTTCAATAATAATTGCAACTAGAAACTGAAAAACCCGAAGGTTGAGCCAAGACCAAGACTTTGATACCATTATAATGTCCCAATTGAAATAAATTTGGACCAACTCAAAATTTTCACTCAGGAAAATCTCCAGATAAAAATTTCATTCATAAACTGTTAAAATTGGCAACTAGGGCCAAACTCCATGAGGATCACCTTATTCATGGTTGATAATATTTTATCTAGATTCCTCTCGTCGAGAGGTGTAGGATTGATCTAAAGATCATCTGATTCCGATAAGTATTTATGGAGATATGAATTTATTTTGATTATGGACAAATTGTCAAAGTCGGCCAACAACTTATGTAGGCTCAGAAGCCCAACAGACACATCTATTCATCATCAACGTTTGCATATAAATACAATATGTCTCCTCCTCATTTGGACACACTCTTCTCATCCATCTCTCTCTCTTCTGCACAGAAAAGAGTCTCTCTCCTGCGCAGATAGGTCTCTCTCTCACATGTGGGAAGGAAGGACAGAGTTTTCTAAGGGTTTACAAACTACAGATTGGAACTTTGACCAACGTTCACCAACATTCTCTCTCTCTTGACTGCACAGTAGGTGAAGCTGACTCTCCTTGGAAATCCGCAATTTTTGGCACAAGAATCGAGGTGTTCTGACCTCCGGTTTGGAAGATATTGACCGCCCTAGTTTAGGTCTGATGTTGATGATGCTGATGCTGATGATACTGATGTTGTTGATGCCGATGATACTGATGCTGCTGATATTGATGTTGCTGATGCCGATGATACTGATGCGGCTGATGCCGATGATACTGATGCCCCTGATGTCAATGATACTTATGCCGCTGATGTAGGGTTTGCTGCTGTTGATATAAATCAGATTTTCGTACTATTTCTCTCTGCTGAATTATTGAAGATAAAAGAAGATTTGATCAAAGGGTTTCCCCATATTGGGGTTTGTCCCTGGCTAGTCGCCACATCTTGTGTCTCTTGTCTTGGCTTGTTTTCTGTTGATCGTTTAATGTTCTATTTGCACTTTACTTATCTACATGTGATTGCTAATCTGTGGATAATAATAAGAAAGATAAGTAAACTGCTCTAAGCATAGAACATACCATAATTTAACATGGTATCAGAGCTAAGGTGAAGACAAAGCCCAAGTAAGAGCAAGAGCAATCACCGAAGAGAAGGTTGGCAAGGCTATCTAAAAAGAACTATGGGGTCCTCAACACTCTTCCCCGCCGAAGACAAGCTCCTTGAGAAGTCTGACTATCACGGATGGAAGATGTCTCTCGATCTGACTTTAGAAAATCAGGAAGTGTTGGACCATGTGAGAGGCAATATTGTTGAGCCTCCATCAAATGCATCCGCTGCTGCCAGGAACAAATGGAAATCCGGAGAAGTCAAAGCAAAGAAGATCATCCGGGACTCTATCGACAAGCCCTTGGTGGCCTATGTTTCTAAGTTGAACACCTCCAAGGAAATCTACGATAGACTGGTGAGTTTATTTAAAGTTAATGATGCAAATCAAGTTTTGTTTTTTAGAAATAAGCTGAAGGAAATTAAGAAGGGCGAAGATGAAAATATGCAAGCATATTTCTTAAGAATCACCGAGATCAAGAACGATCTCCTATCTATTGGGGAAGTAATTCCTGACAGGGAAATGACACTCACAACTCTTGAAGGACTACCATCTGAATGGTATATATTCAGGGCTATTCTTCTCAACAATAATGTAATTCACGGATTTGAGGAATTAATGGCAAGATGCATTCAAGAAGAAGCAAGGATGGAAAAACAGGAAATACCCACACTTAAAGATCATCCTGTTGCCTTTTCTTCTCATGCTAAAAGAAGAAACAGTTCTGAGGCTAAATCCAAAGGAAAGGCTGGAATTTGAAATATCCCGTGAAAGGTGTAGGCAATGTTTCTCTCAAATTGAATCAGGGTAATACAATCCACCTACAAGATGTATTATATGTACCTGATCTCAAAAAGAACCTGGTGTCCATTTCGGCAATGGAAGACAAAGGCTACAAGGTGGCTTTCGGCGGTGGCAAGGTACATGTGTGGAAAAACAATATCAAAGATGCCTTCACTCTTGGGTTTCGAGTTGATTCATTATATTAGGGCAGAGGAAGTCTGCTAGGTGTCATGTCTTGTAACACATCTCTTTAGTCCGAACTATGGCATCAGAGGTTTTCTCACCTTCATTATAAAGCTCTACTCGATGTAAGAAAAATGGTGACTAGGATGCCCAAGTTCAGATTAGAGCAAGAAGGTGTATGTCCCGGATGTGCCAAAGGAAAGCTAAAAAGGGGACCATTCCCCTCAAGCCAAAGCAAGACCTCCGATATACTGCGGTTAGTTCACTCAGACATATCTGGTATGATGCCTGTGAACTCCTTGGGAGGATATTCATATTACCTCACTTTTATAGATGACTATAATCGCAAGACTTGGATATACTTCTTGAAAAAGAAGGATGAAGTGTTCTCCTGGTTTCGACACTTCAAAGCCTTGATCGAGAATCAAACCAAAAAGAAGATCAAGATCTTAAGGACTGATAATGGGACTGAATATGAATCTAATGAGTTTCATGATTTTTGTAAAGAGGCTGGCATTGAGAGGGAGACTACTCCTGAGCAGAATGGTGTGGTGGAAAGGAAGAACCGTACGATCATGGAAGCTGTTCGTGCTATGCTTCATGATCAAAGACTTCCAAAGTTTCTATGGGCTGAAGCTGCAAACACCGCCGTATATGTACAAAACCGATGCCCCCATCAAGCATTGGGTTCCAAAACTCCTGAAGAAATTGTAACGCATAAAATATACAAATAATATAAATATAATGTAAAAGATAATAATCATAAATAATAGTTAGTTAAGCTAGTAATTAAGGTTGAAGGGGCATGTCTAATAAGACATGACTCTTCATGAAGAGACACTTGCTTGGTATATAAGCAAGCCTCTCGTTCTCATTTGTAAATCATCATTCATTCTTATTCATTTTATTTAATATAATATTTATATCCTAAATGGATATTTTGACATTCCAAGTATTTTGGAGTAATTAATTTATAGAAGGAACTTTGTTTGCTTCATTTGGTATCAGAGCCACGTTTGGCTGATCACCAGGCCTTTGGCTATCAACCTATCATCAACCTTGTTGCTGTCATAATTGAAGCATATTGGGAGATTCTCCATTTTTTAAGTCTTTGGCCATTTGCTACTATTTAAAAAAAAACAAAAATAATAATAAAGAATAAAGAAGAAGGGTATATAAAAAGAAAAAGAGGAAAGGAAATAATATATCCTGAACAAAACAAAACAAAAAAAAGTGAATATATATATATATATATATAAAGGTTTTACATTATTGATAAAAAATGCATAATAAAGATAAGCGGGAATCTTTTCAAGTATATTTAAGACTTTTTTAGGTGGAGAAGCCTGTGGTTTTAGAAACCAATAGTAATTGCCCGTGGTTTTAGAAACCAGTGGTAAGTTTTACATAGTTTTACATTTTACGTGGAGAACATCAACCGAGGTTTTAGAAACAACCCATGGTAATTGCCCATGGTATTTTAGAAACCAATGGTAAGTTTTACATTTTACGTGGAGAACATTAACCGAGGTTTTAGCAACCCATGGTAATTGCCCATGGTATTTTAAAAGTAGAAGATATTTTGATAACATTGGAGAAAAAAGGTGTGATCTAAATAATTGCCCGTTCAAATATAAAGATTCTGACCGTACCAAGAGTCACGTCTCATCCAAATTTTCTGACAACATAAATATTATTATAATTATAAAAAGGGATACTATATAAGCCTTATATAGTTACATATAAAAGGAAAAGCAGGTCTCAAAAAGTGTATATAAATTTTATATAATTATTTATATATATATAAATTAAATTTATAATATATATAATTATAATCTATACATATATAAAAAATTATTATTATATTAAAAATTTTATTAAAAGAGTAATCAAAAGAAGAAAGAAGAAGAGAATATTTGAAATATAAATATATTAATATATATAAATATATTAGATTTTATAAGAGAGAAGTGGAAATATATTTTGTAGATTAAAAAAAAAAGAGCGATATATATAAAATAAAAAGAGAGTTAAAAAAATATTATATTCAAAAAAAAATATCCCAAGTTCATCTTAACAAAGTAAAAATGGAGTCAACAGTTGACGATAAAGAAATTGAGTGTAGTCCAAAAATGAGAGATGAAAGGTTTCCGGAAACGTTTGGTATATATGTTGATACATTATTTCAAATCAACGGATCACTTGCAGGAAGGGACATCATAATCTCTATCTGTCCTGCTGAAAGAAGTAATTATGTTAGTCCTAAATGTGCTAACCAATTGGTGATTCATAAATCAAATATAGTTGAAACAAATATTTTTGGCAGACAATACGATATAAGCAATTTACACCTAAATATTGGAGATTATACTTTTACCTCAAAATTCGCCGTGAAAACCTTACGTTTTGACAATATTGACATTGACAGTGACATTGTTTTGGGGTTAACCTTGGATGGAAACTCTAGGTTCCTTTATTCTAAATACAAAGAAGAAGTTTTTAACATTTTCTTACAAGAAGAAGAAAATAACACTCCAAGATTTTACACTAAAACCAAATTCAGTAACACCAGAGATATCTCAGATATTTCAGAAGTAATGTCTCAAGAAGGTAAAAAGGTATTACAAAATATGCAAAAAGAAATTGACAAAATCAATGTTGACAAAAATGAAGAAGTTTCTCGATTTAAAAACCATAGCGAAAAATTACTATCGCAAATTAAGAAACTTAAGAAGGACAAGAAGTCATTAGAAAACAAGGTACAACAACTTATCGAGAAAGAGGCATCAAATGTAGGAATTCAAGTTGATGACAAAACAACAAATACCGATCGAGTGAATATGACAATTCAAGAAGACAAGTCAGTTAAAGAAACAACAAACATAGATGTTGCAGTTCAGACAATGAACATCCCAAGTGAATGTTCCATAACCAATTCAATAGCGTCCTCACTAGAAGAAAATCTAAAAACTTTATATCGGCATCCGAATCACAAGATTAGACAACTCAACCAAGCTATGTATCAGGACCATTCAGAATAGAAACAACAAACTGATGTTCCAGAGAATAATGACATAACACCAATCCAGTCTTATGCTAACAAGTCGTTACAAAATTCCAGTGATCAGAATACTATACAGAAGATTAGTCTGGGATGGTCTGATCCCTTCTCAGTGCGACAATTTTGTTTGTCAGTAAGAAGATCTTATCAACTTGTATCGACGAGGATGACTATTCCGAGACAGAAAGACTTTCGAAGCAGAAAAAGAGATCAAGCCTTTTTCATCGACAAGCTTTGAGGACAAAGATTTTTGAGGAAGAAGGCAATGTAACGAATAAAATATATAAATAATATAAATATAATGTAAAAGATAATAATAATAAATAATAGTTAGTTAAGCTAGTAATTAAGGTTGAAGAGGCATGTCTAATAAGACATGATTGTTCATGAAGAGACGCTTGCTTGGTATATAAGCAAGCCTCTCGTTCTCATTCGTAAATCATCATTCATTCTTATTCATTTTATTTAATATAATATTTATATCCTAAATGGATATCTTGACATTCCAAGTGTTTTGGAGTAATTAATTTATAGAAGAAACTTTGTTCGCTTCATTGTGCTGAACAACATGGTTGTCTTGGCTAAGAAGCTCAAGAGAACTAATGTTGAAATTGTAAAATGACCAAGGATAATCCACAAAATGAGTCCATCCTCCTTTTATAATTTCTCCTCATGCCTCAAGACTCCTTTTTAATATTATTTTATTGGTGGGGGCATTTTCCACTGAGTCACTTTTGCTACCATTTAATAAAATAATAATTTGTCGCTATTCTCCGATAAAATAATACTAGCCACCTTTCTCCAATAATATTTGCCGCTTTTTAATTAAGATTAATAAAATTCGGCAAAACTCCTTAGTGACTCTCATGCTCATAGAATTGGGGATATTACAGTCCTCCCCGCCAAAAATTGCTTGTCCTCGAGTAATTGTCGAACAAGCGCTCTCTCTCTCTTTGTTGACCAAAATGTCACTGTAAACAATACCGGGTTCTCAAATGTGCCACTGAGTCACCCTGAATCCTTGCATCATCTTGTCATAAATGAATCCCTCGATACCAGGGTCCCATGCTAATCTCAAAAAGATGCCACTATGCCGACGTTGTGCCACTCTGATTACAACTGACTACCCATCATGTGCATATCGTATCCTCCTCGCTTGGAATCTAGTGGTGAAATACTGACAATTGCCCAATACATGTTGCCCAGGCATCTCCATGATGCCAAAGCCTACCCATCCAAAGCTAACCCCGAACCTTTGTAGCAACAGGGAAAGCCTGCCTCGCCATTCGATGAAGGCCTCCATGAACCCCCATGTGTCAACCCAAGAGTGAACTAGGTCACTCTTTGCCATGACTCCGCTCATCATGAGACAGAGTGTTCTAGCAACCAACTAAATCCCCGGATCACATAGTTAGACCTGCTACGACATAGCTCTGACAGTTGTTGGAATCCATCCATGCGTCATCTCTAGTCCCTGCATGCAATCAATATATATGCTCCATATATCATGAACCAATATGATGCATGCTAAACTTCCTTGTGCCTGCCACTGCGTAGTACTGATGACCGCTGGAAATCACATGTGTGAAATAGCTACCCATTGAATGCAGCCAATAGATGGGTTTCCGATACTCGCAATCGACTTAATGTATGTGGATCCATCCTGCTCCTGCCAACCACCACCACTAAGTCTGCCATCCACCCTCTTGATAATGTGCCAATACAATGTCGGGAGCCTGGACACCTACTCGAAAACTGCCTCAATCATACATGGTATCCTTTGCTCATGCAGGATATTGACATGCCCTATGGAAAGGGTAGCACATGTCTCCCTCGTGACCAGCTCCCCAAGTGCAGGGTCAGTGATGAACGATATGCCACCCCTATAGAAGATCACCTCATCTCCCAGCCTGTGGTTGTCAACTCATGCACGGACCCTGCTTCTCCACTGGAGAATATCTATTGTGCCCTTGAGGCATTGAATCTCAGAGCGTCATTTGAAGAAAATCCCTAAGTTCTGCTATCCACACTATGGATCTAGGTTGAACACAACAAGGCTCCCCTCAACTGCATGAGGTGCCAACGAGTTGAAGATGCGTGGGTTCCGATGAGTATGATCAAGGACCCATGTGGAAACTTCCAACCCATCCCGTGACCGATCTGCTTTCCTAGCCTGGGTATGTCCACCCTAATGACATGCCTGCCATCGTCGTCAAGGAATCTTCTTGCTAGAAGCACTCCCTGAGTTTGCAGTGCAACCCCACACACTATTGCATATAACCATGTATCCTCGTGTCTCCTGGCATACAACTGCACCCAATCACACATCTTCGTGCAGCCTTGGATCTTGCTACATGTTGTTGCATCATCCCGGATCAACTGGTATCCCTCCTGTATCGACGTGTCTGTTACTCTATGAGGGAATGCACTAAGATGTGAATCGCTCCTCCTATACCATTATGCAACCTTGCACACCACTGCACACCTCCATACTCCTTCGCATACTGTTGTGCACTGCTGCATACCCTATCCACCCCTGGATATCAAGGTCTAAGACTGAGTCGATAGGCAACATCTCTCATCATGTCAGGGTTACCATCTCTACTAACTCTCTGCTGGTAAGCCCTTCATAATGTGAGCTATATCTCCTCATATGCCTAGATAGACCTAAGTGGCCTAACTCCTCACATGCTAACGGGAACGATACTACTGTGCTTAGCCTCAATAGCTCCTGCATCCCATATGCTAATAAGAGAGCACTGTGTCCATACAATGCCCTGTCTGATAGCCTGTTGATGCCACCTCCTCCTACCAGCTCCTGCCAGAGTAAGCTAATCACGGGTAAGGGGCTTTTCTCTGCAGCAAGGTGACTCTATCTGCGGTAAGGACAAGGTCAACTTCTCTATGCGAATCCAGAAGGAAGAAGTTCAACAATCTCAGTAAGCAGGTAGGGAGCAGAACTGATGAAGGAGTGTAGTTGGGAAGATAGAGGGGAGCTCTGTGGTTTCAAGTTCCTACCCAATCCCTGTGAGTTCCGTAGCTTGTTGTCATCGGTCGAGCTCGTGACTCCATGCACAATCAATATGCCAAGACAACTCATGAAATCTATTTGCTCCCTTGTCAAACCATCCTGTCACTAGTGTTGACCAGGGCTCTGATGGAGATCTGAAAATGTGTGTGCACCCAAACGTCGGATCCATCACCTAGCTATTACCATCACCTACCAGCTCTATGATGTGATGGGAAATCCCACCTAGATCCCAACAACAGTCTGAACCTCGAGTCCATTTGGTAATCCTTGGCTTCTATTGAACTATGGCCATGGATGTATCCAACCGCCTAGCCTGCTCCATCAGGTACCAGTTTAGTTCTCCCCATCCAATTCCAAAGGAGGGATCGAATGTACAATCCCCTGTGGAAGGAACAAACCCTCCAAGTTGATGCGGTGTCATACTCAGCTCATGTCGCTCAGTCCTACTAACTTGGCCATCCTCTCAGGTATGTCTAGACAACTCTGCCTCCCTCAACCCAATGCGTAAGGGTGGTCTAACAACACTGTAGATCCCATTAGTGTGCCTCTGAAGCGAACTTTGCTGAAATCCCAATATGTTCTCTATGCTGCCTCTCGTCAATGGCTAGCCCAAAGGATGGTTGCACATCCTCCTCCATCATGGACTCAACACGAGCCTCTGACTGTGCCTCCATAGACAACCCAATACGCAAAACATGCTCACCAGTCAGCTGTAGATGAGTGTCGTTTGACAACTCTGTCATAGATTTGGATGCCTCTGTACCTATTGGCTCCTCATCAACAGTGGAGATTTCTCTCGACACTTCACAACCTATGGTTCGCTACTATCACCTGAGAACTAGGTCACAACTTGAGATACCTCAACGACAGATGGAATCTCGTCAACGAGTGTATGCTCAACTGTCTCCTTGCCAATCATGGCCCCTTGAACTACTCTCTCATCTTCTTCCTTAATCCTCCTCATCATTCCTGCATAATTCCATTAAATCCCCATTGATTTGTGCATTCCTCTTAGTTCACAGAACTACCAAAAAGAGAGGGACGCCTGAATGCCATGACCCAATGATTGGTATTCCCTCCAATTTGCTTCCAATAACTCCACATCAGTTGCAATCATGTCTTTCCATCTTGATGCATTACCCATAATTTTGGGCATAGTGGATTTGTTGTATAATTGAGAATGGTCTTGATTCCCAACAACAGAATGAATCAATTGCTTCACCACATCAATCATCATTTGTTGCATCCTAATCACCTCATTGAAGGTTACTTCCATGTTGTTTGATTTTAACCTTTCTTTGGATCTGATGATTTCTTAGTTTTTTTTGTTCTGACCTTGTCATAGAATGAAGGGTTTCCTACAAGATGAGCCAATCTTATGGCTCTGATACCACTGTATTATTCCTGGCAGAAATATTAAGTGAATAACATAAACATGCACTATGACAACAACTAGGAAACTCAACACATATGCAGGAAATCACAACACGGGGAAATGCACCAAAACTTTGAGCCAATTTATTTATTTTTATTATAAAAGAGTACATAAAATGAATTGAAGTTTTGGAAGTTGAGCTTGCTATGTAAGCTTTGCAAACCCCATGTAGTACAACTCTGATCTAGAGGAAATACTGGCCCAAACTAGCACTGTGCACTACCCATAAAATTACTACTATTGTTGCTGGGATGGAACTGAAGATTTTGCACTGAAGAATGCTTGGATCACCTTGAAATTGCAGCTACAGAATCCCCTCCAAAATCATAGAAATACCTAGAAAGGGTTTGGCCCAACTCCAAGCCAAAACTAAGCTCGCCAAGTGATGCAGATATCATAATTAACTAGCAATTCGCCTTGCTATAAGAATGAGGATTTTAAGCCCAAATATTGCCCAAAAAATTCTATAAAATTAGTTGGAGACTCCTCTCAATAAACCCACAAAAAACCACAAAGGGTTTGGACTGAATCTAACGTTCCTTGGTGACCCCAAGAAATGTGTATGGTTCTAACTAGTTGGAAAAATGCCCCGTAGAAAGAATTTTGCTGTAGAAAACCAACCAATTAATGCAAAAATCTGCTTCAACCTTGATGAATCACTCCTCCAAGCCTCTTTATCTCTCCTTAGCTCGAACTCCCCAAATCTCCTTGTTAAAATGTCTATGTAGTAGCTGTCCAAAAACCCTTGAAATGGATAATTTCAGCCCTCCAAAATGTAGCACTCTCAGCCCTACCAATCACCAAGGAAAAACTTGCCCTCCCTATGGATAAATCTCTTTAGATTGTCCGGCCAAAACTCCACTGTTTGCTATCTTCTCTCATCCCTTTCAAATTTCCCTCTACGCCCTAAGAGAAGCACGGTCCAGCTAGAAATGGTTTGCAATATAGCTCCTAGAGAAGCCCTAAGATGGATTCCTTCTTATTCCCCTAGGGTGACACTCGAAGTTCACCGAAGGTAGAGGTGGAATTCCCACTCAGAAATTCTTTGTGCTGAACAACACAGTTGTCTTGGCTAAGCAACTCAAGAGAACTAATGTTGAAATTGTAAAATGACCAAATATAATCTACAAAATGACCTCCTTTTATAATTTCTCCTCATGCCTCTAGACTCATTTTTTAATATTATTTTATTGACGGGGGTTATTTTCCACTATGTCACTTTTGCCACCATGTAATAAAATAATAATTTGCTGCCATTCTCTGATAAAATAATATTAGCGACCTTTCTCCAATAATAATTTCCCCTTTTTAATTAATATTACTAAAATTGGGCAAAACTCCTTAGTGACTCTCATGCTCACGAATTTGGGGATGTTACACAGTAATTTATCACCGCTTTCACTCCCGGTCTTCTCAGTGTGTCATGTGTCCAAGTCAAACATGCTTATGACAGAAAAATGCTTCCCTGTGTTGCCAATTGACCCACTTTTGCAAAGTTATCTGCCTCATCGCGGTTGTTTCCTTAATAAACGCACTGATAGGCGCTCATGAACAAACAGACCGCGTTGCCAGCGCGGAAGTACACGTGATTCCCGCGATGGCTCGATTTTATGCATTAGCACGGGACTGTGTGTTCTCTTTAGCGATGATTTGACTATCTGCACTGATCACTTGCGATGTCAGCGCTGAGGATCAGTTCTGTGCCCACGATGATCCATATTGGGCGGATTGTTCCAACAGTCAGCCTTCCAGATGACTCCAGACTTGGTTGTTGGCCTTGTTTATGTCGCCCTTCCTTCCCTGGTGTGGCAGTTCTGTCAATTGTGCTACCTTCCTTGGTGATAAGCTCTCCTTTCCACCTTTCATGGAGACTCCTCCTATTTAAACTCTCACCATTGCTATGCATTGCTAGTTGGACAGTTCTGATAGTTGGCTAGTTGAGTAGTGCTGTGAGTGCTTTGTGAGTTTGCTAGATAGCTGGTGTGAGTGTGATAAGTGTGGAATTGTTGATAGTTTGTGGAAGGTTGTAAGGTACTCGTGAAGCTTATGAGTGAGAGAGCTCTTGTGTGTTGGGAGATCCATCTTCAAAGAGTGACTGCTTGAAGAACATGCTGGCTGGACTCTTCTCTGAGAAGGCTTGTGACGTCAAGACTTTGGTTGTAAGCTGACTCTTATTTCATTATTAATGCAATCAATGATGTTTTCCTATGTCTCGTATGAAATGTACTTGATAGCTCATGACTTCTTGACTTTGTGAGTAAATGGTTTATTGTTGTATCTGGTTATGTGCTTTGTTGTATTTCCTTTTCTATGTTTCAGGTTCATCACTCGTTGAGGAGAAGGAAGCGGAAGCTGGAGCAACGCAATGGAATTCCATCGACGACCGGTTGAGGTAGGCCTCCAAATTTAACTGTTTAAGGAAAGCTATCGTTGATTTGTCCTTGTTTGTGACTAGAGCCACTCTAGGGTTAGAGGGGTTGCCTCTGTCCGCAGAGGGAACACTTTCCTGCATCACAAATTGGCGACTCCACTGGGGAGGAGCTTTAGCCTTTGTTTTTCTTGTTTGCTCTTGCCTTGATGTTTTGTTTTGGTCTCTTTTGAAGTTTTGGGGATTAGTTATCGGTCCTTTGAGTTTCCTGGGTTAATCTAGGAACACCCCTATTTGATTGAAAGGTTGATTGTCGTTGATTTGGGAGTTTCGATTCGCCTGTCACTGTTTTTGAGCTTCATCGCAGATTTAATTATAACAGTCGCGCTGTCATCGCGCCAGACCTTTTGTAATATTCTGTTCATCGCGTAATTACGCCTAACAATCGCGACGGTTTTGGAAATCGTACCATCACGGGAAAGTCACGTATTCCCGCGCTGACATCGCTTTGTTGCTGAAGCGGTTACTTCATCAGCGCTTGTTGCCTGTGTATTACCTGCGCTGATTGCTGTAGAATTGATTTTCTCAATTCTCCCTCCTGAATCCATCAATCCTACTGGTCCCTTGCTTTCCTCGCTTGTTTGATGACTTGCTTTTCACTGTTCATGGTTAGGGCACTCTTTCGTGAGCTTTGTTGAATGATTTTTGGTTTTTGCTTATGCGACCTAGATCACTACTTCAAGTTCCTTGAATCAGTGTGCTTGGTTGCTTCTTCGCTCAAAGATTCATTTGCAGCTTGTTGTTGATTTGTTTGAGCCTTACCTTGAGCTTGCTTTTGGTTGATTGTTTAGTGAACGTCATTGAACCAATTTTGCATGTTGATTCGATTTCTTCACTACCGAGCATAGATTACAATTGTTTGGGTCAACCGGGTTTTTCCACGCTTGCTTGTCGCTTGTTTGTTTTTCTAGATTTAAAGACATCAAAATTGAAAAGATTGCATTCATTTAGTACGAAAGTGAAAGTGAATTTGCATTTCTAGTTTGCATATTGGAAAGGAAGCGATAAAGATCTCTCATTAGTAGTTTCCGTGCACTTTAGGAATTGGTGTCTGTATGCATTGAGTGACTGCAGTTGTTGTCTTGGTTTTATTGGTTTGGAAAGGATTTCTCTACCCTCCCGTAGGTAGGTGTTCATCGAAGAAAAAGGATTTTTCGTGCATTCTAGCTGCATCCTAGGATTTATTATATGCATACGGTAAGGCTTGAAAACTGAAACATAATCCAAGATCAACTCTAAAATGAATTGAATGAATCTAACAACGCATTGGAACATAATGCACACTATTTAGAGGTCTAGGCTAGAGACGTGCTCCGGCGTCGTTAAACCTAGTCGCTTTTGTTTCCACTCAAGGTTGGGTGATTCCTCCTTCTATGACTCAATAATGGTCTAGTACGGACTTGTGCTCCCACGTACCGTCGAGTATATGGGGAGACCCCACTAGGTTATCATATTTTATCCACAGGAAGCCGTGTCTGTTGCCTTACAAGCCGTAACGCACCGAGCATAGCATTCAGGAAGATTGACTGTCATACGGAAAGTCCTTGGTTTTCATACAACTGCCAAGGTGTATATGCAGTTTTACGGGTTTTTTGGTAAACTTTTTGCCTAGCTCTCCAGAGTAGTCACTTTCGCTCCTTTTCGGACTCCCTAAAAGAAAAGGTTGATCTGAGCATTTGTGCTTTCAGGCTCATTAAACCTCGAAAGAGATAAAGTCACCTTTTCGTCCTTTTCTCGACTCTTGAAACATGAAAAGGTCAAGTTTTGTTCCTGCGTCATAAAATTTACTGCCCACGAAATATTCCTGGTAATAGTTCAAGTTCTTGGTTATGATAAGAGTGTTTTTTAGGCTTGTTCTCGATGGCAACATTCCTCGAGTCTATCGGCCAAGGTCTTCCCCCAGATGGAAATCCTGGTCCGTTTCCTCCATTTGGAAATGCCGGTGCTCCGTATATGGCGACATTGTCTTTGCCTGGGTTAACCATCGGTTTGCCCATCTGGTTATTTTCAACCTCGGTGGTCCCGAGCATCATGACTCCTGTTCCACCGTCTCCTTCATTTGAACCACGACATGATGACTCTAAGGTTGAGCCTACACCTTCTTCCCCTATTTCTTCCTCCTCTCCTCCTTCGCCTGGTGAAAGTTTCACATCTAGTAACCAGGAGACTAAGAAGAAGAAGAAGAAGAAGTCCAATAAACGCGAGGCCACCTGTGCAGCTACTGCTCCAAGTACATCTAAGGTCGGACCACCTTCTGCTCTTCCGCGGAAGGTTAAGTTTCCTTGTAAATTGTGCAAGGGTGACCATCTTCTTTGTGATTGTCCTGGCCTTCCTAGGATCTTAGAAGTATGGTCTCACGATCCGGCTCGTCCCTCATCGTTCTCTGAAGCTCATGGCGATGCTAACCTATCGACTCGCAACGGTAAGAAGAAAGGGAAGATTCGATTCCCCTGTAGGCTATGTGAAGTTAACCATTCCCTTCACCTTTGTCCGCTCATGGATAAAGCTTCTGCCATTTTGGAAAGTCTTACAGCTTCTTCACCCCAACTCCTTGTTGGTTATCAGAGGCTCTCTTCAGACCCTCTCCCTATCGACAAAGAGATTGACTTAGATTCTTCTCTTGTCCATCCTCCTCTTTCTGAACCTGGCTATGCTAAGCCTATTCCAGACGAACCATTGGTCGGAGAGAGTGTCAACTTGGGTTCACCACCTGTTGATCACTCTGTTTTGGAAGAGCATCATGCTCATGTTCTTCGCGTCTCGTCAGATTCTCCTGAGTTCGAAAACGACCCTCCTATCCCCGTTGGTCAAGAGGGTCCTTCTCCGGTTCCTGTAGAGCAGGGGGGCAATCATACGATACCCCCACCGAGTAGTTCAGCCGTTTCCTTCGACTGGAGTCATTTGACTGCCTTCCGCCTTCCATCCCATGTGCCTTTCTAGATTACAGTACATGCCTATGATAAGGTAGTACTTGGGACTGTCTTGGATGATGGTGCATCTGTTAGTCTTATGCCTTCCACTACTTGGCAAGCTTTGGGCTCCCCACAGCTTGTGCGGTTGCACAGAATCTGTTAGCGTTTGACGGAGGAACCAGTCAACTGTTAGGGATCCTTTCGAAGTTCCCTGTTACTTTGGGAGGCAAAACCGTTTATATAGACATACTGATTGTCCAAGGTGCTTTAGATTTCAGTCTTCTCCTTGGTCGTGACTATGTTTATGCCATGGGGGGCCCTTGTCTCTTCACTTTTCCGTGTGGTTTGTTTTCCACACGATGGAAAAATCGTGACCATAGATCAATTGTTGTTCTGAAGTCACCCAGCGCCTCCTGTGCAACTGTCATCCCCTCTCAGTTCTTGCTCGCAAGCAGTACCTTCTTTGTCGCAGGTCAATTATGTGGCTACCTGTTCCATCTCCGCCTCTGCTGATGATCATGCAGATAGTCTCGTACATCATGTACTGGGGGCATTGGAACCTGATCTGTGATTTGTGCCTCATGACATGTGTTCCTCCCAGAGTGCGTTTCTTCCATCCCGCGAAGACCTCTTGGGAGCCATGTCCTCATATGGCCAATGAAACTAGGAGTCCCGAGGATAGTTCTAATCTTGTGTCGACCTCATTAAAAAACGAAACAAGGAGTTACGAGGATATTTGTTCTTGTCTCAACCTCGTTAAAAAAATGAAACCGGATGTCCTGAGGATGGTTCGTTTCCTGTGTCAACCTCGTTAAAAAATGAAACAAGGGTTATGAGGATAGTTCTTTTACTGTGTCAACCTCGTTAAAAAATGAAACACGTCCCTTTCCAAATCGAGTCTTTGTTTAAGATCTTGTAAAATCCAAGTCGAGTCTTTCCAATATCTCGAAAGTGAACCTTCATTCCATCCACCTCATTGAATGCAACGAAGCTTGGGGGGCATGTACCTCGGTTTGCGTCATTATGCTGGGGGCATGCGAACTTATAACAAGCATAGTTTTTCATTTCAAGTTTGCGTAAACATGAAACCGAATCCAAGCAGAGTTCTCCATGGTTCAAGCTTGTGTAAAAATGAACCCATACCCGATCTACACCTCGTGATTGCCATTTTTATCCGCTAAATCTTGCTAGATGAGCCTTGGTTGTTTCATTCCATTGCCACCATCTCTTTGGCCAATCATATGCTTTCACTTGGTTGTTTTCCTTTCCTGAGGAACCGCAACGATGAGTGGTTTTATTAGCTAGCCTCTTGACCATTACATGTTTTGAGCAGTCCCATTATTGTCGGAACCAGTTGCTACTCTTTATGCCACTCGTTCCTCTAGGACGAGTCTCTTTTAAGCTCTTTTCTGACTCGTAAAAGAGAATAAAAGTGGAGGTCTGCTTTCAGCTCTTTTCCGACCATTTAAAGATGAAAAGATTGCCGAGTTGTTCCTTTTGACTCGTTAAACGAAATGAGGGGTGGTATGCTTTAAAGCTCTTTTCTGACTTATAACATGAAAAGATAGTCGAGTTACTCCTCTTGACTCGTTAAAAGTAAATAAGAGGCAATCACCTTTAAGCTCTTTTTCCGACCATTTAAATGAGAAAAGATTGTCGAGCCTTTGTCGTTTCAGGCTCGAAACGACGTGATTTCGGTCGCTTTTCTACTTTTTCAGATTGAAGTCACTAATTATGAAAAGTACTCCTCAATCGTAACGGTTGGGCGGTTCTTTCGAGTATTGTTTTATACTTTTTCGGGTTCGAGAGACACAACTTTACGAAAAAGGACCCCTCTGGAGTTTTCTTTTCCGTGTCTTTTTCAAACTCCTTAAACATGAAAAAGACTGCGAGTTTTGCCTATGTCGGACTCGTTAAACCCTGACGACATTGGACTCGTCACCATGACGAGACTCGAGCTTTTCCTCCTTAGGGCTCGTTAGACTATTACTAGGTTGGATTCCATAATAGGTTTATCATCGGTTGTCTATGGCAGTGAGTCACTCTTGAACATCGACACTTCTGCTTCTTGTCGGGTTGGGACATCCATCCATCGTCATTTGGCCTTCCGCGGGTTTGGGTTGTCATTTAGCCTCATTTCATCTGATCCATGATGTTTTCATCTGATCCTTTGGTACCTGAATGCTGCCACCCTCCGGAGTCGTGTCGCCGACATGTTCAAGAGTATAATCCTTTTGCAGTTTACACCTTTGCCTCCTTTCCTGATACTCTGTTGCACCATCTACCACTTGTTCCTTATCTCATGTCGTTGATGGGGGAAACATTATGGCCCTCCTGCGACGGGTCATCTCCTGTCGACATCAGCTCATTATCCAGGAGATTGACCTAGAGACCCCTTTTGGTACCTTGGAGCTTGCATACCTCAATGGCAAGTTCTTCGCACCTGACGGTCGATTTGCATCATTGGTCGCTGATTGGGTGATTCCACGAGTGTTCGACTTCAGCTCATTCTACGCACTTCGTGGATTGTACTGGACAGTACCTTGAGAGCCATTGTCATCATTGGTGGTTTCTCTCGCGCTTGTTAACGGTTTCCATCACTGATCGGTAATCAAGAGACTTTCTCTCATGCTCGACTTCGACACCTTCATTCGCATGATGGAATTTGTACTATTGGTCGGTTGGGTTCAAGACCCCAGGCTCAGATTACATACGCTCGGGCTGCGTGGATTGGTTTATGATTACATGACTCATTAATGGATGGCTGCGACCATACTTGAGTCTTCATGGATGGCTGCGACCATACCTTTATCATTATCATGGTCTCATTAGCTGGGTGGTTGCGTCCATACCACAGACCTATTCCGTATGCCTTTTGGATGGCTGCGCCCATGCCTAGACTACATGTACTTCAGAGATATCAGTTTGACTTGCACACAGGTCCTTCCAGATGGTGTTCCAGCTTAGTTGTTTTGTAAAGCATTTCACCCCTCCCACTCTCTCGGGCTTCATACTTTAGGGGGCATCTGTTACACAATAATTTATCACCGCTTTCACGCCCGATCTTCTCACTGTGTCATGTGTCCAAGTCAAACATGCTTATGACAGACAATGGCTTCCCTGTGCTACCAATTGACCCACTTTTGCAAAGTTATCTTCCTCATCGCGGTTGTTTCCTTAATAAACGCGCTAATAGGCGCTCATGTACAGATAGACCGCGCCACCAGCGCAGAAGTACACGTGATTCCCGCGATGGCTTGATTTTATGCATCAGCGCGTGACTATGTGGTCTCTTCAGCGATGATCTGACTATCTGCACTGATCACTTGCGATGTCAGTGCTGAGGATCAGTTCTGTGCCCACGATGATCCAGATTGGGTGAATTGTTCCAACAGTCGGCCTTCCAGATGACTCTAGACCTGGTTGTTGGCCTTGTTTATGTCGCCCTTCCTTCCCTGGTGTGGCAGTTCCGTTGTTAAAATTGGAAACTAGGGCCAAACTCCATGTGGGTCAGCTTATTTATGGCAGCTGATATTTTTACTGGATCCCTCTCATCGAGAGGTGTAGGATTGATCTAAAGATCATCCGATTCCGATAAGTATTTATGGAGATATGAATTTATTTTATTTATATAATTATTATCAAGCCGACCAGCGCTTATGTAGGCTCTAGAAGCCCAACCGACGTGTCTATTCATCATCCTCATTTTGGTATAAATAGATGAGGATTTGATGTCATTTGCACAACTATTCTTGGTGTGATCTCCTCCTCTCCACGTCTTGGGTTTTTGGTGCAGGAGAGAGACATCAAAGGTTATACGCTGGCCTACAAGTAAAGCCCTAAATTACAGTCATGAGAGACATTAAGACGCACATGAAGGGAGAGGATTCCAGCCACAGTTAAGGGAGATCTTACCTACCCCAAACGCAGTGATGAAGGCTTTATATGCAGCCCTAAACTACAACCATGAGAAGCCCTAAACGCTGTAAGGTAAAGACTAATTAATGGCCTGAACCCGCTGTCTATTTCGCAGTCACAAAGAGGCATAGCCGCAGTAGGAAGGAGCCCTACCACAGGTTCTACTACGCAGCTATAGAAGATCTTCATACAACCCTATATCCGCAGTTGAATACGCTGTACAGAGGAGGGCTAAACGCAGTCACAAGAGATCTAATCTATCCGCTGTTGAGGAGCCCTAATCCGCCACACTCAAGAAGATTTATACACAGACCTATATGCTGCCTGAAGAAGCGTAAAACGCTGTCATGAAAAGGTATTAGAGCTACTTTGCTGTAGATGACAGCGTAGCCTATTCAAGGACTGTTTGGGCATGTTAGGACTGTGTGCAAGGACGCTGATGACAACATGTTTGTGTAGAGGATACTGAAACTATAGCCTAGCTGCTTTGCTAGGCTGCAAGCCATAGCAAGCAGCTAAGGCTGATATGTATATGAACTAAATAATGAAGCAACAGAAGGATAGCAAGGGCAACATGATGTATGGGCAACATTATGAGCAGCGTGATGATATGAGCATGGGCAACATAATGAAGCATGATGTATGAGATATTGTGGATGGGCAGAGCAACGATACATGGAGCATGGGCAACAACATGATGGGCAACACAATGATATATGGGTAGCGTGATTTATGAGATCATGAGACAGCATGATGGTGCAACACAATTAGGGGCAGCAAATGGACGAGATGCAGAACGATGATAGGTGAAGGAGTCACCTTGAGAATCAGTTGAAGCAGAATGTCTTCAACTGATCTCATCATGATACGAAATGATCTATGTAGATCTAGATAAGTCAAAGTATTGACTTCTGTTGTAAATGTACTCTCTCTCTCTTTCTCTGCTGAACTTTGAAGATAAAAGAAGATTTGATCAAAGGGTTTCCCCACACATTGTGGGGTTTGTCCCTGGCTCGCGCCATATCTTGTGTCCTCTTGTCTTGGCTTGTCTTCTGCGTTTTGTATTTATTTTCTATCTGCAGTTTATCGTA